>BLKR01000603.1:251951-279451 GCA_011170035.1 Teleogryllus occipitalis | reverse complement strand
AGGAAGGATGTCGACTCTATGGAGCAGCCTACCAATCTTGTCTTTGACCCCTTTGATGTCAGTGCGTCGAGTCTCATGACGTCTTGTACAGCGGATCTGCTGCAGCCAGTAGTTTTTTTAAGAACCTCATTTTCATTTCCGTTGCTGTTGCTGCCAAAGATGAGAGCGACCCGGTGAGTAACAGTGGAGAATATACCCCGTTTCGTGGCAGGGAGGTGGTGCGACTCCACGTGTAAGTAGCGGTTCATGTGGGGTGGACTTTAGGTATTCGAAGTGGAAGATCGAATTCAGTCTGGAATAGAATTTTTAGTGGCTGGCTGCTTTGATCGGTACTATTCAATGGTTTTCCCTATAAATATGCCATGTACGCCAGGAGACCAGTTGGGCACCTAGAGTTTGATCTGGCTGGGGTGATACTCTGCTGGGGAGATACCTAAAAGGAAAAATAAATCATTATTTTGGGTTGATTGTTACGCATCTATTGTCATTCCACTTAACTAAGATATTTCTCCATCCTCAACGTACTTTAATCAGAGTAACCCTTAAAATTTTCCAATTCTTTGGGAGTCTTCAAAGGGTAGTTACCAATTTGCACCTCTTTGAGTCATGCTGCATCTCAGTTTATAAAGATGCATTGGGATATCCCAGTTTGTAAAACTGTTATTAAAAAATGCAATGTAGCATTGAGGTCGTTGACAGTATCTAACATTATAGCAGTACAGTAATGTATTTGTAATATTTTCAGCATGCCTTTTCACCTTAGCAAGATCTATTATTTCATCCAGAACTTTGTCTATGTCAGTTGAATTTACCTGCATTTATTTGTTCATTTGTTTACTTGAATTCAGTAGCCTATTCACTTCCCTGTACAACACTCACTTATACTGATGTGTTTGAACAAAAAAGTTGCAAAGTTGTATTCGCGAACTTAACAAGTAGGTTCCTGTTCAAGCAAAACTCCATGCCGTAATACCATTGAGCGTCCAGCAACCTCATTCGAGGGAATTCCAATTTCCACAACAGTTAATGATGATCAATAATGAAAATAAACAAAAATAATTATTAAATAAGAATACTGAGTTTTATACTCTAATTTAAATATAGTGTTCCTTGAAGGTCACAAGCTGGAAGGAGAGGGATAACACAATCATCCAATCGGGATCTTCGTTACGATTTAAATTTTTGGAATGGATACTCCTGATTGGATGACATTGTCCCCCTTTCCTACACCTACAGTGAAGGGACACTACATTTGAATTGGAGTAAAATCTTGAATTGTTTGTGTTGATACTCTTTTTGACATGCTTCTTAATGATGCTATTTTGGGTTGGATTTGATAAGTTTTTCCTCACAACAGTTCCTGAATAATCAAGTTGCTGATGAGTAAATTGACTGAATAATAAATTCTTCATTTTTAATATCCCAATATTATAATGTATCTTCTTTAAACTTAATGCTTATAAATCAGTAAAGGGGAAAGAAGTACATGCAGAGTGAGTAAAAGCAGGAGAAGATAGGAAAAATTGTGAAAGAGAAAATAGGGAAGTGTAAATCCGAAGAAAAGTCTAGAGAAAGCATATTACAAGAAAAATATTTCTGAGGTGGGGGTAAATTTCATTTCAGCCTCTCCTCCTTGCCAAAAACATTGCAATAAAAAGAGAAAAGCTTTAAAGTAAAATAACGGTTTCATTTTGGTAATACTCCTATGAACGCGATTCTACCAATAAGTGATAATTGTTTTGAGCAAATTAAGTAAAATTACAAAGGTTGCCTTTGGGGACAGCCTTAATCCCCCTAGTTACACTACTGCCGATATAGCTGCGTGCGCAATATTAGCTTAGCTGCAACCTAGCTATTTCATAAAAGTAAAATATCGCATAACTAATTGAATATCATCATCATCATCATCATCATCAAGTTTATTAATTTCTGTATTGTCGCAACTACAAATTCACAACTTTATGTTATTTATATTTATGGAATTAATCTTAACTTATTTTCAAGTTCCATACCTGAATTAATCAATAAAATGATTAACATTTAATGTCAATTTCCTCTTGGAACAAACAACCTCTAAACAATTTCAAGGGAAATGAACATTGAGATATGGCAGTATTGCATTTAATGTATGATTACTTGTGTAATCAAATGATAATATTAATGACCTCACCCACTCTCACTTCAAGCACTCCAGACATTAATGTTCAGGCATGCTTTTTTATCCTCTTAATGGTTTAACCATTATTAATTTTTGGTGTATTTCAAAATAAATCCCAGGATAGATTTCCTGTAATATTATCTATACATCTTTTTATTTCAGTTCTCTTCAGTTGCATATCTGCAAATGGTTACCAGATTGTAATTGGTACAAATCAAGCTACAGCAAAACAAGATATCAATGTTGCTACAATCCAGGTATGTTATTGCATTTTATTGTGTGAGAAAATTTTTGAGCGTAATGATTCCCTTTATTGATCATAATAAAATTTCTATTCAAATGGTACCGTACTTGAAGTATCATGTTAAATGAATACCTAATGTCCATTAAAATGAGTTAGCTTCTCAATCTAATAATTCACAAAACTCCTTTCTAATCACTTACTCTGCTATCACTGTTTCTTATTCTCACATAAACTTTATTGAAAACCCTCCCCTCTCCCCAGTTTTCCCCTCTTTCTAATTGAGGTTGAAGCTGCAAAGAGCGAAAAACTTTCACTAAGTCTTCCACCTGGTTTCTCAAACTTTTGGTTGTATTTGGGTTGTATTTGGTTGTATTTGCATTGAAATTTTATAAATGTTTTAATGTTATGAATGTAATATGTAAATATTATTTATGAAATTTTTCTTTAGGGCAAACTATCTGGATATGGTGTTGAGGAGAAGTTACCCACCATAGCTTTAGTTGCACATTATGATAGCTTTGGAGTTGCTCCAGTAAGTATTATTATATTCCATGGAAAATTATTCACTTAGAAATCTTGTGAGAATACGTAGTAATTGTATATGCGTGTGTGTACTGAATCATAAATTACATTTGTGTACCAGCTTTATGTGGACGTTTATTTTTGCAGGAACTTTCATTTGGAGCTGACTCTAATGGTTCAGGTGTAGCTATGCTGTTAGAATTAGCTAGGCTGTTTTCTCATTTATATTCGAACACAAGTACACATGCTCATTATAATCTAATTTTTCTCCTTACGGGAGCTGGCAAACTTAATTATTTGGGAAGCAAGAAATGGTTAGAAGATCAACTAGATGGCCTTGAGAGCTCAGTTGTTCAGGTAATAAAATGCATTTGTTACCATTGCACTCATCAATAAAATAACATATATATATATATATATATATATATATATATATATATATATATATATATATATATATATATATATATATATATATATATAATAATAAAGCGTTAAGTTTTAATTTCTATTATCAGTCACTTTTAACAATTAAGCAAAAACTAATTTTCCAGTGACAACTTCTTAACACTTCACTTCATCTTTTACTTTCTCATATCCTAGTATAAAAGGAGTATTGACAAAGTATAGAGGAAGTTATGTAATGCTGAAACAAATCGACATAGAGATTTTGACAGAAATAATGTTTTCAATGTCCCTCATAAACAGTATGTTTTACTCCTTTCGTTCCCCAAAATTTCTACCTATTAACAACACTAATTGCCTACACTGTACATAGGATTTTACCCAAAATGGATATTTGACAATCAATCTGTCCAAATTGCAAATTCAAAGCTACTTCAAATTTTTGAGAATACTGAAGAAGACCTTAGAGCATTTTCAAATTTTTCTTAAATTAGCTCTAAATCTTTTGCTCAAATAGAACAAAACACCTTTTTCAATGTAATATAGGGTGGCTTTTCACTAAAACCTCTGAAATTTAGAAAATTGCATAAGATTTTGTTGTTTTTTACTGCCCTACACCTTCAGTATCTAAGTTTGAGATTTCTATTGAGTCATGTCGTACAATCAGTTCTATGCAATCTATTGATGAATAGTGTTAAATCCCTAAATCTTTTCATGTAGTTTTTCAAAATATTTATTGTTAAATTTTGAGTTATAACAATTTTGCACCTTCAGAGTTAGAATCACTATTTAGTTATGTATTTTTTTCTAATCTATGGCACTTCTTTTGGTGAAGAGGGTTTCTCAAGAGATAGTTGAAGTTTTAAGTTGCAATAATATAATATTACATAACCATTGCAAATAATACAAGGAAGTTAGCGCTGTTGTAACGCCATTTTTTTTTCCCCTCATTTTCCTTCTATACCTTCTTTTTCTCTCATTATTTTGCTCATTTTTTGTTTCCCCTTCAGCCTCCATATTCTTGAATGGTTGAGATTACTGTGAATGATAAGTTGAGTAAATGACTAGAGCAGAAAAATGATATGTAATTGTATACTAATATTATTATTATTTATAATATTACATAATAAATAGAGAATGGTTAGGCACTAACAGTTTTTAAAATATGTACATTTTTATGTTGTTAAAACCTGAAAATGTTCAATAAAAATAAACCATCCGCCTTGCTAATATGATTATTACTGAGTTTATTTCAACTGATGTTTTTATAACTAAACTAAGTACACTGGGTATAAAACCCCTTTGGAGAGCAGTCACATTTGAAGAACTCAGAATTGCTTTCACTCGTATGACTGTAAATTAATCCAAAATTTATTTAAAATTTCACAAACATCACATTGTTAAAACAAATCTTGATTTGTTTCAGGATGCAGCATATGTGTTGTGCTTGGACTCAGTGTCATCATGTGGAACATTGCATTTGCATGTTTCAAAGCCACCTAGAGATGGAACTCCAGGCTCTGTTCTCTTCAAAGTATGTTCTTATGATTGTTAATTTGTGAAGCGTGAATGTTATGCCTTGAATTGTGACACCCATATAAGTAATTTCAATTGTAGGCAACGAGCAGTGCATGCATATTATTTCTGAGCTTAGTGTAATAAAATTGCACAATGCATCCTCTTTATCTGCAAAGAAAATGGTAATCCTGAATCTGTATATTTCTATGTTAGATGGCTGTTGGTGTGTAATTAAATGCTTACGGGAGTCACTGTTGCATGTGGTAGAAGAATCGGAAATTACCTAATCAGTGATTACAATGATTATAAAGTATAAACATGTTTTGATAGTTCATTGGCAAGTATCCTACTGGATTTGACTGAGCCAGGAACCAAGCTCATGGGTTCCTGATCTTTGATACTTCTAAGGCAAGCGAGGGAATAATTTGGCATAATTTTTTTATTTTGTCCTTCATATGAAATATTTTAGTTATTACCTCTTTATTTCCACAATGACCTCTCCAACTACAGATTCCTATACATATTCATATAGTTAATATATTGCATTAATGTTGACGTATCATAAGTGACCAGTCAGTGTTTATGATGATGATTTTGTCATCTGAAAGGGACTGTTTCATGAATCGTGAATTGCGATAAGAAATATGGACAATGCGAGTTTCAAGTTTCTTAGGAAATCCTATTAGAGGGTAGGAACACATTCAGAACATTTGATTTAAGATTGAAACCAAAAATAATTGCTCATTAGAAAGATTGTAAATTTGTATATATAACCCTTTGACCTTATTGAATTGGTCTCCTGAACCTTGTAAACAAATTACTGTGAAATCATTATATTTAGGACATTATCAAATTACAAAATAATATAGTGATGGGAAATGAAGGTCTAATTCCAGATATGTATCCAATAACAGAATACTTTTTTCACGTATGAACTTAAATTGGTCTGTTTTTTATTTTTGTAATTGGAGTCCTGTGATTTCTTATTTATGTTATTGAGATGCGTCCAGAAGGTCTTGTTTAATTTTGTGTTTTTGTTTACAATGTGACTATAAAAATTATTACATTCTAAAGACAAAATTAATAAGGAAATAATGAAGTATATTAATAAGATTAGATGGCTGTTCTCATTGATATTGATGTTTGTGCCAAGGGAACAGTGGAATAATCATTGATTTCTGAGTCTAAAGTAAAGCTTAAATTTTATTATTATTTCATTTCTGTTATTTTGGTAGACATGGCAGATAAATAAGTAATATTATAATTTTTGACTTAACATTTCACTATTCCACTTAAGTAAGTTTCAAGTGTCTTGCTACTCCAGATGGAATGCTGTTAGTACTGTTCATGATGTTTTTGTAACAAATGAAAAAAATGAAATGTTACTAGCATGAACCAATTCTCATGAATGATTGATATGTATGTTCTACGTATTAACTCACCACTTTCACTTGTTAACTCTACCTTTTAAGTCCTTTTTTTTGTGATATCACAGACTTATTTTTCATCCTTCCATTAATTCTATTTTATGGTCTCTTCTCAATCCTTCAAAAGCAAATTTTACTTTACTTTTCACGATGTCACTCATTTGCCTTCAAAAGTCTTCCTAATAGTTTGTGTTGCATAGTTGTCTCTTTAACCTTTGTAATATGTGAATCAGTTATGAAAGTGAAAATTTCTTCTCAGAAATTTCATATAAATTTCACTTGAATATTTTTCTAAAAATCTCCCCAATTACAAGTGGTGCGTTTGTTGAAATGACATAAAATCATTCCAGAGTTTTGTACAGGTTTAAGTAAGTAATAGTGTGTACTGATTTGTTTTTGTAGTATCTTTAGAACAGGTATATTTTGTGTATTAAAGTGTGTTTTTATTAAAACACTGATGTGTCCAAATAGCATTGTAACCTAATTAATGTTGGATATTAGAAACTGGTCAATGTGAAGCATGTTTGTAATGCAAACCCAAGTGTTTGATTATTCAGTTGATTTCAAATTGCTGCATGACATTGATTATAACAAACATCAGTGTTCACATAATTCATCACCCTTTACATAATTAGACTACAAAATGGATTTCTATCCATAATGAATTAAATGAATCACATACATGATCACAAAAGCAATATTTTTGTGATAATCTTGTTATTATTATGAATAATGGAATAGTAAAAATAAAAAACATTCCTCATTTGAATTTTTTCAAGTAGTATTTTTTATGCGTGAAGATTCACTATGCAGATAATAGATTAATTTAAATAGTTTTGGAAATATTTTATATTGTTACAGTGTGATCTGCGAGCACTTGAGATTCCAGTTAAAGATGTAAAAAAACAATAAACAAATTTCATTGGAAAGATTGTAGATACTGTAACAGCATGTAGAGCACAGTATGATTTGTGAATATTAATAGTAAATAGATAATAAAATTACTTTTTCATAGGCAAAAGGGCAAGTTTCATCAAAAATGTTGATTGAAACGATATACCTTGCAGTATAAAATAAAACTGAAGTACTAACTGTCTGCTTTGAACACAAATCACGTAGACATAATTGCCTAAAAAAGCATGAAACCAAAGTAAAGGGTAGATGTATTTGTAGTTTCTGGTCCGTATTTCTTGCTTATTTTTTCCATCTGTAGTATAGCAATATTAAATGTATCTAAAAAATTAATTAAATTATCTAACGACTATAGTGTAGCTTGGTGCCTCCGGTCAGAATTTTCATGTTAAAAAAATTATTTTTGTGCTAGGCAAGTTCATAATAGAAAGAAATTGTAAATATAATAAAATTCTCTGTCTTGTCCATCCTTGAGTATAGAAATTTGCATGGAAATTTATAATTAAATTTTTTCTTTAATTGTATAAAAACGATGGATTGTATGTACCGCTATGTGTGCATTAAGTTTAGCCTTTTTTTAAGACATTTGAAAAACGTGATGTTACTGTGAAAAAATACCTTTTAACACTGGATGGTGAACAAAAGATGGTGCTTTGTTTCAATATCCATGAAGAATAGAAATGAATTGAGTAATGATGCATAATCGAAAGTGTTTCATATGATCTTTGAAAAAAAATTGTTTATATTTTGTGTACAAAATTATTTTCTTGTGTTATCTCAATTGTTTTCTTGCAGAGACGTATCAGTCTTGGCAAAATATCCCTCAATGTTGATGGTGCAAAGACAATAATTTCATGCATTTAATATAAAAATAAATATTTTTAGCCTGTTTGTTTCATTGCAAAATTAGGGTTCATTATTGTCAATCTGATGAAACAAGTCTAATATGGGTTACACAGGAAAGGCAATATAGTAAATCAGTGTTTCGCTACTGTAAGGATCTTGAAATTCTCAATGTCCATTTTTCTAAAATTTTTTCGCAATATTCTAATACGATTTTGATAAAATTATCCCCCCCCCCCCGGCTCCCCAGCATGTTGTTTTCAGAATTCTTGTAGAAAGTTCTGGAAGGACCCAGAATAAAGTGGCCCCACTAATTGATATTTCAATGATTTTTATCTTTAATGGTGAACCAGAAGAGGTTTAACTATGATTAATGAACATATACCTGCATGTTCCCTGATTCCTACTTGTAGGATTTAAAAGCTTCAATTAACCACTTTAATTTTATTTTCAATCATTGTTGATAATGAACCACAGTGTTGAATTTTTATGCTCTGTTCACCATATTTACATTTTGCCCTGTCCCTCACAATATTTAAATATGGAAATTGTTGAAGGAGGACCTCGTTGGGTTTCATGTGACAGAATATTATTTAGTTAAGTCAATTTCATCGTTGAGAAACTTATTTGAACTTCTCACCTTTTTATTCTTTAAACAAAATGTCATTGGCTGTACCATTCAAGTGTGTTAAATCTTAGAGGAAAATCTTTATTCAAACAAAGAGGTAGGCAATCCCCCCCATTACAAAATAGATTGCTAACAGTTTTGCAATGATATAAAACAATACAAAAATATATACAATGTACAAGAATATTCAAGAAGTCAGTGAAGTCATAAGAACTCTTAAATTTTTCCATAATATTGTTTTGTTATGTAACATATGATTGTATGAACTAGTCTCTTAAGCTTGTTATCATGGGCTAAAGAAATCTTAGGGTCTTGTTTAAAAAATCAATGTTTCAATATTTCTTGAATTAAAAAAACATATAGTTTAATATTATACATCACCTATGTGCCCATTACATGCGTTTGTTTTAGTGAAAACCGCATCTTGATATCTGCAACGGTTCAGGAGATATTCGAAGGGAACATCATAAGTGAGCCATCCTGTATGAGGATGTATATGTAATTCAATGAATGTATCATATTGCTATCACTGTAAAACTATACAAGTGCCTTTGTAAGATGTGTGTATATCAGCTTATTGCTGCCAACATTGATGATGATGATGATAAAAGTACATTTGCTTATCGTTCAAACAAACAGATTTGCAAACATACATTTTGGCTTACATTTCATTTGTTACAACCCTTCTCTATAGGTATTAAGTACATTGGGTTACTTCAAAATAACTTTGAAAGGTTAGGCATGTTCTTGAAGGGAAGAATTCATTATTTCAGTGCATCTCATTTCAATTTGAACTAAGTGTATTAAAGTGCAGTCAATGTTTATATGATCTGTTAAGTTGCCTGTGTTTAGTTGTGTTTGGCAGCATGTACAGAGATATTACTCTTGGCCCTGCTACCAATTTCAATAGTAATTTATTATTAGTCATGAGATATTTAATTTAATAGGAGTACTGTAACTACAAATTTAAAAATTCAAATTTTTGTAGGTGTTTTTTCTATCTACCCTTCAATTTAAATCTTGAATTGTTGCCTTTCAGTTCTTTATAATTAACTATATTTTCTGTGTTTTGACAGCAATTATTTATTTTTTCTTTAGGAACTGAAAGCTGTTGCCAGTTCTTTTCAACCTGAAGTGAATGTGGAAGGCATGCACAAAAAAATTAATCTGGCAGATGATGTTCTTGCTTGGGAACATGAGCGTTTCAGCATTAGACGTCTTCCAGCATTTACGTTATCATCAATTAAGGTGTGTAAGATTTTATAATAGTATTAAAATGAAAATTACATAACTTGCTAATTGCTTTCTGCTTTTTTATAATTGGCGGATTTAATTTATTTATCCACGTGTCAACTTGTCTACATGTATTGCACGTGTCTAACATTCTGTGCAAGCCACTGGTGTGCAGAAGCAACTTTGGTTTTCTTCAAAAGAATTTTATAGGTATTAAGTTGAAACTACCTGCTGAAGAAATAAGTATATTTGTTATTCAATCAATTTTTCAGTGTTCAATAAAATTTCCAAAAAAATTTTTGTATATAAAAATACTCTTTTATGTACTCGTAATATTTTACTTTTTCATTTATCACTAGGAGTATAGAGGAAATTAGGTAATGTTGCAGGAAAAAGTGCTTATTTTTCTACGGAAAAAACGCATATTATGGGACTCCGATACCAAAAAAGATGACTTTTCTTTCTTCTTTATGTTGTAAATTACTTTGCCGTTTACATATCCACATTTTGTTGGTCCTCGATATAAAAGAAATGGATTTTCTCAAAACTTAGGTTAATTTATTTTCACGATTTGAAGTTTTGAGGATGTTTATTAAAATTAAAAACAAGGAAAATGCTTGCTTGAAGAACATAGTGAAGGGCACAATCCAAGTTTTTGTTGAGAAATAGTGTACAAGAACCAGTTCAATTATATTCTTTTTAATGCTTCATTATTATTCCTACTGAAATTGTACTAAAACATAATCATCAGATGATTCTTGAAAAACAATATAAACAAAGAAGGAAGGACTATAATTTAATACTAATTTTCCAACACCTGCTCAGAAACAATGTCTTCTGCAAAATTCAAAGTGATTCAATAGTATTAGCTGATCAGATTAAAGAATTCAATTTTTATTAGGTTATTATACAAACAGTGCACAAAAAATTGTGACAGTTTTTTAAAGTAAAAAGATTTTCTAATAAATTATTTAGAAATATCTTTCGCTATTGTCCATGAAACCATTTAATGAAGGATCTATTTGAGGAACATACTACTGTAAGTTAAAGAAGTGTGTGAAGCAGTTTTCTTGATGCATTGGAATGGACTTCGAAATAATATCTGTGCATTAAAGTTTAACATCTCTCTGGAGTGTATTCTATTCCATGTGTTAAAAATCAGGGGATGTATGACCATTTATTACTAATGATTCTCTATCTTTCTCCCTCTCTGGGAGTTTGTTTGCACAAGACATCAGTTATAGGAGAACAGGTTTGAACTTTAATGTGGTGACAGTGGCAGTAATATATATGAATATTGCACTTACAATAAAATATAATACAGTATTAATAATTAGAGTAATAATTATAGCAATAGTTAACAGTCAGTATGGTAAGTAGCAGTGGTGATTGATTCAGTAGGATCATGTAGTCTTCTGGTTTTATGTTGAACATACTTTATTTTAAAAAGAGGTATTTGAAGTATTTAGACAGTTGGAGGAAGAGAAAATTAATTACACAGTTTCTGTTCAAGTACTAATAACTAGAGCCCAAAAGTTCAGGCATTTATTTTACCTAAAATAGGCAAGCAAAAAGGTATTTATTTTTATGGAAAAAAGGCATTTATTCTAGCTAAAGTAGAGGTGCAAAAAGACAAAATAAGCAATGAAAAATCACATTTAAAAGGAATTATTGGAAAAAATAAATAATTAAAATGCTTCGGATTTTTATGTTAACTCTTAAAATTACCCGTCGAGGTGGGTCACTCCACGTCCTGATGGGGGGTTCTCAAGTATTCCTTTCTTTCACAAGTCATTTTTCTTCTCCCCATTGTTCATTCTCATTCTTTTACAACATCCTGTTTCCTTTCTTCCCCCTCTTCTATTTCACTGGTTCTCTCTGTATACTGAACGCCCACCCATGTGTTTGCCGTGCAGGGCGACCCGTGTCGAAGGGAATGTGTGTCCTGGCGGTTGAGGGATCTGTTTGTTTCCCCAGTACTCACCTTGTGCTACTTGCACTTAGAGATACGTTGTTTACGTATTTTGGGGAACATTCCTTTTAGGCTTCAATATGCTTGCAGCGCCTCTGACCAGGAGGTCCTAGGTTCGAGTCCTGATGGCGGCAGGATTTTCGTCACTCGCTTTTCAGCGAGGTCGAATTCAGTCGCTGTCTGGAGGGGAATTCTAGCGGCAGGCTGCTTTGATCGGTAGTTTTCTGTGGATTCTCCGATCAACACCAGGCGAATGCCGGAGCACTACCCTACCAAATAGGCCACGGACCGCGCACAATCTGTCCTTCCTCTTCCTTGTCCTATCCTCTCCCCTTACACACACACACACTAACATGTACTACACTACCACATATTCTGGGAGACCGGTCGGGAGCTTAGAGCCTGTCCCGGCTGGGGCAATGCCCCGCTGGTGGGAGAGTCCTGGTTAGGGGGAAACCCCTCTAGTCGACAGTAGGGCAGCGCCGGATCTCGTCATCCAGCGGGGGAAGATCACTGCCACCTCCTGAGAAAAAACATTCACTACACTAATGGGACTAATGACCAAAGCAGTTGATGTGCCCGGAAACACAAACTCAGTCGATCAATTCAGTACACTTGCTTTGGCCTCGGACTGTTCTAGACGGAGGGTCGGGAACTAACCCACTCCCGATCAATCGGCTTGAACTAGGTCTTGTACTGAACTCCAGGGTGAGTGGGGGGGTTCACGGTGGTGCAGCGCTGTGTTATTCCCCCATTATATCCCCATGGCAACCCTAACACTCCGATGGAGTGTCCCCTTGTTGGGCTCCTTGGTGGGTGGGGACCACGGGGATGAATTCGATATCCATCTCATGGATACTAAACCTTCTCCCCCGCCCTCTTCCGCAAGGAAGAGGAGATGTCCGGAACGAATTATCGATTTGAATAGTTTCTTTTCGAAAGAAAAGAAGCCTAGATTCCTCCTCATGGAATGCGCTGAGGAAGGAAAATCTTTTAAAGTGGTTAGTGCTGTCCGTTTAGCGTGTGCAATTAAGGAAACGTATGGAAAGCGACGAGCCACGGTGCGACAAGGAATGATACTATTCCCTTTGAAGCATGTTCGGATGACCAAATAGACAAGATCATGAAAACCAAGCAGATTGCAGTCTTCCAAGTGAAAGTAACCACTCACCCAACACTTAACCTGGTAAGGGAGTGGTCCACCATGAAGACTTCTCTGCAGAGAGTGAGGAAGATACAATCGCCTTTTTTAAGAGCCAGGGTATGATGAAAGTGTATAGGATCAAGTGGAGGGAGCATGGGCAAGAAATCCCCACTTCCACTCTTATTCTGGTGTTTAATCTTCCAACTCTCCCTCAAAAGATCTCGTGAGGGTTCTCTAATCTTCACGTACGGCAATATGTCCCCAACCCTTTGCGATGTTTTAAGTGCCAGAGATTCAGCCATACACAGCTGCGGTGCATGGCAGATAACCCGGCGTGCGGCAAGTGCGGTAGAATGATGCACGAACCTGAACCCTGCACAACTACATCACGTTGTGTTAATTGCGAAGGTGACCACCCAGACAATTATAAGCAATTCCCTACTTTCTTGAAGGATCGCGCCATACAGAAGATTTGAGCAGTTGACAAAGTGTCCTTTCCTGAGGCCAATTGTCGGTACCAGGCAAGGAACCCTGCGGATCTCTCTCGCTCCTTCTCTGATGCCATGAAAGTAAAGACACTGAGTAGTGGACTGCCAAACGGAACGAGCTACTCCCCAAGTGGTGAGTTTCGCATGTCAGGTGTCTCCAGTGGACCTCCCAGTGGATGCCTCTCCCCTCCAAGGTGGGAGAGTGATCATCCCTACGAAATATAAGATGGACAGAAAAACTCAGCTGTCGCAGTCGATTAAACAGATATCCAACCCTCCTTCAACAGAAAATGATGTTAGACGCAAATCTGCCTCAGACATGGCCATGGAAGGCTCATCAAAGCCACGTGTCACTCCTGAAACTCGCACTGAGCGAGCATCCAGCCCCCCTGGCAGTGCCCGGGAGGTCTCAGCTTCGGAGGACGCTCCCATTGGGGAGGAGTCTCGTGCATCCAGATCCCAATGTAGCAGGAAAAAAGAAAATTGAATACACCATGGCTCTCACGCTCTCTGGAACGTGAATGGTCTCTCCTCACAACAGGACGATCTTAAAACTTCTGTTGTCCCGTCACAATCCTTTAATAATCTGTCTCCGAGAGACTCACCTCATCCCACCTTGACCCTTGTCTCTTTGTGGTTTCTCCCCTTACAGGTTTGATGTGGATGATTGTCTCCGTGCTCATGGTGGAGTTGCTTCACTGATACATGATTCACTGCTGTCTACAGAGGTACCTATTCAGACTGACTTTCAAGCAGTGTGTGTGTGTGTGCAAGTGCACCTTCCATCCCCCACACTCACTGTATGCAATATTTACATCCCTCCAGGATTGACTGTATCTGCTCATGAACTTCTGGACTTGATAAACCAACTACCCTCTCCGTTCAAGGTTGTCGGGGGTGTTAATGCCCTCTCTGGGGCACTTCCCGCGCCTGTCTGAGAGGCAGTGTATTAGAATCAGTAATAGACATGGTGAACTTGGTTATTCTGAATTCCGGTGAGCCAACTCATTTTGCCATTGCCACAAATTCGAGCATGTGTATCGGTCTAGTACTCTGCAGCCCTTCTCTTGCAACCAACCTGCATTGGTCCGTCCTAGACGACCTGTGCGGAAGCGACCATTACCCCGTTATCGTCCACATTGATGGACTTGCTCGTGGGTTGCTGCGCCCCTCTCAATGGTGTGTTCGACGTGCTGACTGGCTGACATTCCAAGCGAACGTCAGTCTATTGGAGGGCAAGTTTGCCAGTGTGGAAGAAATGGCAACACATTTTAACAGTGCTGTACTACAAGCTGCAGACCCAAGTTGACCGGCAAATCACGACACCCTTTCGTTCCATGGTGGAACTTGGATTGCTCAAGGGCTGTTGGTGCTTGTAAGAAAGCGTTGGCGTGTCTAAAACACTATCCAAATGCGGATAACCTCATTGATTACAAGAGGTGCAGAGCGAAGGCGAGAAAACCATTTTAGAAAGTAAAAATGTATCATGGAGAGCATACATCTCCTCTCTGAATTGCCATACACCACCACATCTGGTATGGAGGAAGGTGTGTCAAATTAAAGGATACCCTTCCCCAAACTTAGTGTCAGGTCTTCTTAAAAACGGTCAAATGATCACAGCACGAGACGCCATTGTAGAGGAACTTGCCACTCACTATGAAAGTATGTCGAGTTTGGCAAACTATGTTCCCAACTTCCTCTTGCTTAAAGAAAGAATGGAAAACCACACTTTGGATTTTTCGAACCGAGCACATGAGGATTACAATACTCCTTTTTCAATGTATGAAATGCGCTCTGCTCTGATGCTTGCAAAAAATACACCAGGTCCAGACGAATTTCACAATTTAATGCTGCAACATCTTCCCGAAACAGCCACGCAATTTCTTCTCCGGCTCTATAACTGGATCTGGGAAGACCACACCATCCCTACCTTTTGGCAAGAAGCCATGATCATCCCAGTTCCCAAAGAAGGGAAAGATTGATCACTGCCACCAAGTTATTGACCTATTTCCCCCACAAGCTGTGTATGCAAAGTACTGGAATGCATGGTGAATCAAGGTCTGGTCTGGACCTTGGAGTACAAAAATTTGTTGACGCCAATCCAAAGCGGGTTTAGAAGAAAACATTCAACCTTGGACCACCTCATTTCGCTGGCAACAGCTGTTTCTATATCATTCGTCTTGAGACATCATCTTGTGGCAATATTATTTGATATAGAAAAGGCGTACAATGCCACTTGGAGGCACGGCATTCTGCAAACCCTGCACTCTTGGGGATTTAGGGGGAAGCTTCCTCTATTCCTCCAAAACTTTCTTTCGAACAGATCCTTCCGTGTTCATGTGGGTGACAGGCTTTCCCGTAGTCACCCTCTTGAAAATGGTATTCCCCAATGATCGGTCCTGAGTGTCACTCTTTGCCATCGCCATCAATGGTATAGCGTCGAATGTGCGTGACCCTGTAAAGGCATCATTGTTTGTGGATGATTTTGCCATCTTCTGTTCATCCAGCAGCATCAGTGTGATCCAGAGGCAACTCCAAATGGTGCTGAACAAGCTCCATGTTTGGAGTACGTCAACAGACTTTAATTTTTCTGCCACTAAATGTATGGGTTTGCATTTCTGTAGGATATACCATCTACACAGCAATCCAGTCCTTTACCTGGGAGGAAATCTACTTCCATTCGCAGAATCTGCCTGATTCCTGGGGCTCACTTTTGACAAGTTACTCATGTGGCGTGCTCATATCCGTGGACTACAAATCAGATGTGTCTCCCCCCTTAATCTACTTTGAATGCTGAATAGCACTTCATGGGGTCCTGACCACACTACCCTATTGTGCTTGTATAGATCACTTATCCGCTCAGTTTTGGATTACGGTAGTGAAGTGTATGGCTTGGCAGCTCCCTCTACTCTGCGACCCATCAATAGTATACACCACGTTGGTATCCGTCTATCAACAGGTGCATACCGCGCCAGCCGAATTGAGTGCCTTCTAGCCGAGGCTGGTGAGTCTTCCTTAAAAAGAAGGCAGGATATTTTATTAGCATCTTATGGTGCTAAAGTATGAGGACTCTCTTATCATCCTTGTCGCCAAATAATTATCCATCCTGAATATGAAACATTATATATTTTTTGAACATCGCTGCCTCAGCCTCCAGGTATTCGATTGGGAAATCTTTTGCGGGACCTTAATGTTGACCTTCCCACCCCTTTGAAACCCCCCAAGTCACCCCATTCCCCCTTGGAAACTTCTCTGACCGAATATTGACCTCAGACTATCTAATCTTCCCAAACAAACAACTAGTCCTCTTGTTTACCAGATGCATTTTCAGGAAATGAGGGTAGCCTATCCAGATCATGTATTCCTATACACAGATGGTTCATCATGCAACGACACAGTGGCATGTAGTTTTTATTGTATCAGAGTGACCAAATCATATCGGCTACATTCTCAGTGCAGTACCTTCACTGCTGAAATGTATGCAATTCTTGAAGCCCTAAAATATGATCGAGTCAGCAACTTTGCGCCAAGCAGTTCTCTGTTCTGATTCTCTCAGCTCACTACAAGCTATCTCCCGTTCTTGCTCAGACTATCTGATGGAATCAATTCAAAACCTCATTCATCGCCTTGTGTTTCACCACTATGATCTGGTACTGAGTTGGGTCCCAGGCCATGTGGGAATCATGGGGAATGAACGGCTGACCGGGCGGCGAAATCGGCGACAGAGAATACTCATGTTGACATTCCTTTTGTACCATTGTCCGATGTTAAAGCTTTTTTAAAAGGATCGATCTTTAGAGCGTGGCAAACAGAGTGACACAAGTGCAATAAAAGATTCTGTTAATTCCTGGCGTTCCTCATCCCAACCTTCCAGGTGTGAGTAGGTTATTTTAACCCGTCTTCATATCGGACACTGCCACTTCTCTCACAGTTTCCTCATTCGAGGTGAATCTCCTCCTACCTGTGATTCACGCAGGGCGGTTCTTTCTGTGGAACACGTCCTCTTTCATTGTTTGAAGTTTGTTGGCAGTCGACGAAGACATGGTCTGGGCAACCCTCTACGAGAGGTGCTCGGAGATGACGAGCCTGTGCTCTTAAAACTTTTTTGTTTCTAGAGAGAATGCGGAATATATAATTATATCTGACATATAAGGGCAATAAAGTTTTTTGTTTTCCTGGCCTCAGATTTACGTTTTTGAACTTTGTTTTTATCTACTTGTATCTTTTATGCGTATTTGTAGCTCTTCTTTTTACAGTATGTATGTTCTTTTAAATGAGCTGGTAAATTACATCAGCAACACTTTTACTAGAACTTCAATTTATTCAATTTAGAAATACTTTGACATGGGCACCAATGACCTTAGTAGTTGAAGCGCCCTTTAAACCTAATCAATCAATCAATCTGAAAGTTACGTTAGCTCATGACGTGTAAAGAACCGATCTTTTACTTGTAATCTCAATCCTACATGTTCATCGGTATGATGGCTACGAATTGGTTTTTATTTTCGCGATGCTGTGTCATTGAAATGATATTGTAAACTCCATTTTGAAACTTGAAATAGCATCGGGCGAAAATGGAATTATATATTTTGTTCTTGCGCTTGTGTAATCACCAGCACTGAAAACAGTGTATCATACTTGAGGATCCGTCTTCAGAAGGGGGTCATACTCAAAAGCAGGATAGGGTTCTTTGTGAGTAAACAAAATCTGTTGGTATCAAAGAAAAGAATTAAAAATCTTTTTTCATTTTGATTTTTAACACAGCCTCTGTTTCCACAGAAAAACAAAATACGACCGTGCCTTCGTGTTGTCCAGACTTGTGTGTAATTGAGCTTGAATAAGATCCGTGCCAGGAGAAAAAAAAAGGAAAATATGGGCATAAAAGGCAGAAAAGGGCAAAAATAGGCAACAGAACCTAAAATAGGGAGAAAAAGGCAAAATGAAAATCTACTAAAACAACTCCAGAAGCACAATTAAATGATTCCTCTTTTCAAAAGTCATGAAATAGTAACAATAACAAAAAAGCGTTTTGCCAAACTTCCAGGCTCTAGTAATAACAATTCCCCTTGTGTTAATCAGCTTTGTTTGTTTTTACCTTCTGTTGAATGTCCATTAGGATATAGAGGGTGAGTCATTTCAAGTGAAAAACACTCACTGGTGTATTCCTCATAATATTAGCAAGAAATAATCCCCTTGCTATTTTGGCCTCAGAAGCATAGATTCTGTAAAAAAATTTTTTTTGTAAATTTTCGATGTCATCACAGCCATCACCATAACTATATGCTTAATTCCAAAACTGAAAGGGCTGTTCAAGTCCGCACATAATGCAGCTCTGTGGTAATTTGCTCCCCAATTGCAACAGTTCACAAATTTTCATTTTTCTTTGTGTCTGAGAAAACTAAATTTTCTCTTTAGCATTCTTCTGGAGTGTATATAAGAAAATATTTTCTAGTTTATCTCCTATTTTCCTGTTTTTAAAATTTTGAAATGCATACCTGCTAATTTTGATCCTTTTACTCTGAAAGTTGCCTAATTTGAACTGACTTTTTTTTACTTTTCATTTCCATGCTCTCAGTAAAGATTCATTTAAGATCCAATATATACAAAACAATCTGTGATCTATGTACTGTCATTATAAAAAAGAAAATTAATTAGTTTCTAGTGGAAAGAAATGAAGCAAAACTGAAGACTCAATGTGCCAAGTGCAATTGGTCCAAACCCGGGATATTTGGTTTACTAATTGGGACTGTCTCCTAAGTTGGACTGTAAAGATATACACGAGTGATAAATGAATTGGCAAAGGAGTCTGTTTATTGATAATAACATCAATACAATATATTCAGGTGATAAAGGAAAATTCATATTGTCGAATTAATTGAAGGAAATTAGTTTTCTTGGGAAAATATAATTGACAATGCACTTCTTCAGTTAATGATTTTCTCACCTCATTCTAGCAATCACAATTGTATTGAGAGGCAGTTTTTAATATTTTGAACTGAACTTACGTGCCAGGTTTAAAATATTCCATATTAATAAAAACACTATGTAGTACTTCATAAATAAATCATTAAGTATTGTACTTTTAATGGTTTTATTCAATTAACACCCTTTTAATAGTCTACAAGAAGAAGATTGAAAACCTCCATGGAGGCTAGTAACATTAAATTTCATCCCTGCAACTTAAGCAGACAAATTGTTTAATGCTGCATTGAATGTTAACGCACAAAATGTGAACCCATAATCCGAGTCCCAGACACACTGTCATATCTTCCTACATTCCCGTTCTACTTATCATACAGAATCGGCTAGAATCAACACTTTCACAATGTTCTTTGAGATTTTTTTATTATTATTATTATTATTATTATTATTATTATTATTATTATTATTATTATTATTCTCTTGAAATCTCTTGCCTTGCCCTTCTGATTGTTCTAGTTGCTATTTGGATGGGCTGTCCACTAAAACTGTCTTTTCCACTTCGTCCAATAAGTGACGATGTAGAGAAGCCTGTCTACTGCCTTTTTA
Organism: Teleogryllus occipitalis; assembly: GCA_011170035.1. Classification (NCBI taxonomy): domain Eukaryota; kingdom Metazoa; phylum Arthropoda; class Insecta; order Orthoptera; family Gryllidae; genus Teleogryllus; species Teleogryllus occipitalis. Next base: position 259,429 of record BLKR01000603.1, on the reverse strand, counting down.
AACTTCTGGTTCCATTGTTTCTTGTGTTTATGGATAGAATCATCTGTAAAGGATATTTCACTACCATTTTGCCCAATGTTGCTAGAACTAGGTGTGCTTAATTTTATTTTGCCTATGCCAAGTGCCAGGGCATCAGATGGCACACCACATCATGTATTTATATACATTCCATTCCATTGCTTTCTATTGATGTGAAAATATAAAATTATGTATACCAACCTCCTAAAATGGACCTGTCTGATTCAGGCAGTCTTCTGTGATCCAATTTAGGGAACTCCTACAAACATAAGAAAGATGTAATACTTCTCAACTACATCAAGAGTTACATTAGTCTTACTATGCTTACTCAGATGCTAATGAAGTGTACTCGTTATGTGTACCGTCAAAGTTGCAATTACTTATTCCATGTACACACAATGGATTACAATATACAGCACAACAATGTAAGACACTACAAAAATACTGTAAAACTAATCCTGCTCATTAAAACGACTGCTATTCACTGAATTTGACTGACTACCATTAGAGTCGACAAGCATTGCAAACTTTTCTGATTCAAATTTGGCAAAATTTCCCACTTCATTAAATTTCTTTCTGATCACTGGACATCAATGTTCAGGCAAGTGTCTATTCTATTCTAATGAATATATGTAAAGGCAATTAATATATGTATAGTAATTATGGAAAATTAAACATTCTGATGAATTTTTATTTTGCCTTTTTTGGTATTTTGTGACGTAAATGCCCTTTTAAATATTTTTTTATTTTTTATTTTTTTTATTTTTTCGTCTTCTTGAAATATATGTATCTTCCTTTCTAGTCTTGGTTTCTCATTTAAATCATTTTCATTTCTACTAAACACATTAATTAATTGTCTGCTGGTAATGAATCTCAGTTTTTTGTCTAGACAGGAGGTTTCATTTGGGTTTGCTTAGCACATTGAATTTTTGGACCTGAAATGTTTGGATTGTGCTTTCAGATTGCATGTATTTGCACAAATAAAAATAAAGAAGCGGTAGGCTCTGGGCAGTGGGTTGAGCGGTGGGTGCTTGAATGAGCACTGAGCATAGATTTGCATAGTAATCAAAGCATTTGTATCTCTAGAGGGCAAGGCGACGATTCCGATTTCTGGCATTGATATCTTTATGTACCAGATGTTCTTTTGGGAAGTGTGCAGTGTATTGCCGATCATTAGGGCCTGTATCTCTGCCGGGTGTAAGGTGCATCTTCATTCTGCCCGCAGTTGATTGAGTTGTGCACCATGCGAAGTACATCACCAGCGCCTCTAAGTGTAGTAATTGAGCTCAATCATGTGAAGATGCCAATGTCACTCTCTCACTAGTGACTCATTAATATTCTCTCATGTTATATTGTATTTTTAATATTGGTTAATTTTAAGTGCAAATGCTGTGAAGTAAATTAGTGCTTTTTTCCTCCAATTTTAAGTTTTTATTGCTGTTTTTGGTGGCTATTGAAAAATATTTTAGTATGTTTCTTGGCGCTGCCCCGCCCCGCGATTTTGTTTTACATAATTATATGCGTTTCTTGCTCCAGATGTAGCAGTGTAATAATAATTAAATTAGTTCAAAGAATTTTCACCCCTCACTGGTCTGATGTATTGCCCGTTATATATAATCCTACAAAAAAGTGACAGTGTGGTGACAATTATGTACTGAAATAATATGCAAGTTAAATAGCTCTAAATGTAGTGGTTTGCTATTTCCAGAGTCATCGTGATTCTTTACGTTCATCCATTTTGGATATCCAAGGACAATTGAAGGAAAATTGTCTTATTCGAAACACACAGATTTTAGCTGAATCTTTAGCAAGACACATCTTCAACTTAACACTGGGAGAAATCTTCTCTGACAATTTGGTAAGTGACCAACTTCAGATAATCATTTAATCATAAATTCATATGTATGTAATTTCAAACTTGAATCCATTAAATGCAAGAATGCAAAATTCATTTGTAATGAATGTGGAAAGAAGTTCATTGGATAACTGACTAGCACAAGTTTGCAAACTTGGGAAGGGCGCAGGTACTAGCTTTTACTGGACAGTGACAATACCATGCTAAATGCTAAAATTAAAGAAAAATGTCTCATTGCAAGTTTAAAGTTTCTACTTACGAATGATGGAGACGTCATGAGGCTAATTTAAATAAATTTGAACCCTAAGAGACTGTGAAATTTTATAGCTGATTATGAATTAAGTTACTTCAGCAAATACGGATTGTGTCATTATTGGTTTCATGCCATCAAATTTACACATCTGATGTATCAAGCCATATTTTTATTATTCTAACGATTTTATTTACTTTCATTTTTATGCCAAATATTTATCATCTTACATTCGCAAATCTATCGTTTCTGTTATCTGACCTGTATTTCAAGAAAAATTGATTTCGAAATACTACTAAAAAGCCCATTGTAACAAATTATTAAAATAAACAAAATGGTTAAATAAAAAACATCCCTTAAAAAATTCAAATCAAAAAATTTTTTTAATTCTAAAACCTTTGGTTTCAACCAAAAAACTCTTATTTTTATTTTTAAAAGGGTTTCTCTTTTTCCCAACCCTGGTTTAATATATTCTGAAGTAAAATGATAAATAGAAAACAATGAAATCTTGCCAAGTTGTACCCTCAACCCTTACCATGGACTGAGAATATCCAGTAGGGCAGAACTCTTAAAAATGCAATTGGCCCTAAAATATGTTTTTGTGGGTGGTACGTTTAGACCCTTTTTTTCTCAACAAGTCTATGAAATTTTGAGATGAAAGAATCGTGTTAAACTATTTTGTGTTAAGATGTATCAGTATAGAAAATTTCATGAACATTGGGTTATCAGTTTTTGTAGGACATACAAGCATACATTAACTTTTATAGTGTAAGATGTGCATGTATTTTCATCCTAACAAAGTTATGTGTATTCTAAGGATTGGTTCAGAAATATCAATTTTATAAATGCATATAAACAGATAATTGAACATGAGTGAAACCTCAATAAATCTTTTTGAGTTCCTGGCCTAAACAGATTTTACTGTAAAATGAAATTGATATCAGGAACTAATGAAAATGCTCTTGGACTAATTACCACCGTTTCTTAATTCTCTGTCAGCTATCAGTGTTTTCTTTTCATTCATTTCAGGAATATTTGCCTATAACTTTAGTATTTGTTGAAGCATTAAGAATTTTGATTTTATTGCAGGGCGTTGAAGAAGAATCCATGCAAGCCTGGTTGGATTTTCTGACATCACAACCACGTTCAGCACAATTATTGGCTCAAAAGCCAAGTCCATTTATATCATCTCTTCGAGATACAATGGCCAGGTATTTTCTTTCTTATTCACCTATACAAATGACATGCAGTTTGAGCATTATATGTAGAGCCTCCTCTTAAAGTTGTGTCTAGATGTTTTTTGATTGTAGGTCACTGTTTAAGAGCAAGCTTTTAAACATTTAGTTTCATGGTTTCATATTATCCAGACTTTTAGTAACCAACTTTTCTTAAACGTTTACCTAATATCAATATGTAATCAAAAAAGGGAAAAGGTTAGATGTGAAGTTCTAATAATTACATATTTTGGGGACTAATAATTTTTACCAAATAAAGAAAAGTGACGCAGAATATTCACGGAATATGTATGCTTTTCACATATATACACATATAAATACAATAGTTCTATTTCTGCCTTTAGAAGTAGAAATATCTTTATATAAAATTGATAGCTTATGTGTATTTTATCTACTGTGTTACTAGGGAGTAGTGTACTGAATAAAGTTCCTTTCTTGTCAAGAAAAATTTTCATTCACAAAAATTATTCATGTTGAAGAATTTAGGGGAAAAAGAAGGGATGTCCATTTTTGAACATTTTTCAGAAAATTATTTTAAAAGTTTAAAACTTTGTTTAAATGTGTTTAACAAAGTTTAAAACTTTCTTAAACACATTTAAAATATATTTTATTAGAATACAACAGTAGTTGAAAAACGAATCGATGGGGCTTTCAGGGGCTCTTACAAGTAACCAGTGAATAGTGGATCCTACAGTTGCATTTTTCCATTCTTTAGGAAGTTCAGATCTTCTTTTTCTGTTTATTTAACCCATATTCTGGTTGAATTCCAGGAATTTGAGGAATTATCAACATTGTTTGGAATTATCAACAATCCTGTTTTGAGAATATTATTCGCATTATTATATTTATGAGTACATGTGCTTTAATGCCAATATGCCATAATGCAAAATAAAGTTTCTTCAAAACTCAAAGCACAAAATTCCACATTTTCAGAAATAATCTAACTCCATTTTCACCAAAATGGCTCTGAATTTTTTCTTCAAACTTTTCCTACAAATAGTGCTTATTCCACTGTTTAAGATGACATAAAGTTCATTTTGGTGGACTCTTTTTGTTTTTTCAAAAATTACACAAATGTAATTTTTTTGTATTATCTCTCACACCATTAATACGCACATTTCCATCAATTTGTTTATGTTATTACATTTGTGAGTGGAAGTGCTTCAAATGGAGTTTTTTGAAAACTCAATAGATTGCTATGAAAATATATTCAAATTTTGCATTTATAATAATGCTTAATCGCCATTTTGATAAAAATGGCTTCAAATTTTTCAATGAAAATTTGTATTTAGGACGATATTTTACTCTTCTTTAATATTCTTGAAGTAATATTTTGATTGTACTATTAGGAAAGCAAAAACTTGTGAAAATGTCAAAAAAATGTACTTTGGGCAATGATAGATGGCAGCTGGCCAGAGAATGGAGCAAGAACTTAAAGCTAGACACTGCCAAAGAAATTAGAAAAATTTGCTACAAGAAAGTCTGTGCCATTCTGTAGCACCTCTAGGTTCTACATTGCGATATATTTCATCATTGCTTCTTAATTTCCAGAATTCTGTGTTTTTGAGCAGACCAAATATTTTACATATGATAATACTTCTTTCTAACTTATCTAATTTGTAATTCAGTACTAGACATTCACTTGCATACGGGCATTCCAGTTTGATTACTGTATTGTAGTGCTGTATTTTGAGTTTTTTTGATACACATTTCTTGTTATAGATATTCCTGGTGACACCATATGCTCTTTCCATCTTATGTATCCTTTCTTTTATAGCAGATTTTTCGAAACCATTTTCTTGAACGATTTCCCCCAAATATGTGAACTTCTGCACCCTCTTTAACAGATCAATTCCTGTTTCTAGAATTTCGGGAACATTTTTTTAAATTTGTCATAAATTTTGTTTTTTCTACAGACATTCTTAATCCTGTTTAGTTGGCTGTCCTTTCTAATAGATTGACGTATGCTGCTGCATTTGTCAGGTTTTCTGAAAGGATGGCAAAATCATCTGCAAATGCTAAACTGTTTACTTCCACACCTTCGTTCATCCTCCCTAGTGTTATTGGTGATGTGTTCCTTCAATTTTCCCCTCCAAATTCTTACAATTTTCTCCAGAACACAGTTGAAGAGAAGTGGAGACAAACCATCACCTGTATTTATTTTGAATGGCTTAGATACTTCACCCTGAAATTTTACTTTTGATATGGTGTCTGTGACAGTTTCACAGATTAAGTTTGCCAATTTTGTTTTAACTCTAAATTCTCGGATTACTTTGTCAATGGTTCCCATATCAATGGAATCTTCTTAAATTTATAAATATTACTACTATGTCTTTGGAGTTTATTAGTCTGTGACGGATTATGATTTCAGGTTGAATATTTGTTTTGAGCCCAAATTTATCAAGTATTGTTTCTACCTGCTTAATAATATTGTTGAGAATATCTCATAAGCTGCGGGCAAAAGGGATATTCCTGTATAATTATTTACATCTTGCTTGTTACCTTTCTGTTGCAAAGGATATATAAGGGTCACTTTTCATTCTGCAGAATCTTCTCTGTTTTCCAGATTTCATCAAAGAAGGTTTGAAGGTTTCCTATGATTTTTGGTTGAGCGCATTTTATTAGTTCTGCTGTAATGGAGTCTTCTCTACTAGCTTTGTTGTTTTTTTAGGGTTTTAATTACTTTTTCTATTTTTTGAACAGTAGGTGGTTGATCTGTTTCTAAGTTTTCATGAATTTCCAGAAATTCTAACTTGCAATTCAGTTTTTCACAATTTAGAAGTTGATCAAAGTGCTTTACTGGGAGAAATGGCTCAGGACATCAACTGATGTCGCTGCAGTACCTCTGACTGGATGGTCCTAGGTTCCAGTCCCGACAGTGGCAGGATTTTCGACTCTAGCTTGTCAGCTAGGTCAAATTCAGTCACTGTCTGAAGGAGAATTCTAGCATCCAGCTGCTCTGAACCAGTAGTTTTCCCCTCACACACACTTACACTCATGTTGGTAGACTGGTCATGAGCTTAGAGCTTGCTCGGCTGGGCGGTGCCCCACTGGTGGGAGATACCTGGGTGAAGGAAAAACCCTAGCTGAAGGATCGTCACCGGATCTTGCCATCCAGTGGGAAAAGATCACCGCCACCACCACCACCACCACCACCCAAGGAAAACATGCACTACACTTACGGGACTAATTACCTAAGCTGTTGACATGCCGAGAGTCCCTCACAACCAACCAACCAACCAACCAATCAAAGTTCCTTGCTAATAGTTCACAGTTGGTTAGACCCAGTTCGCCATTTTCATCTCTGAAACCAATATTCGGAGCTTCATAGCCCTCTGGATTATTTTTAACTGACTGGTAAAAATTCCAGGAGTTGTTTTTTTGCAAACTTGTCTTGTATGTCAACAAGTTCTGACTTTTCAAATGATCTTTCAACACTTTTATTCATGCCATTTCCTTTCATTGCTGCTTAAATTCATCAGTGTTCTTTCTTTCCACAGCATTTCCATTTTTTTCCATAATTTTGTCCACTCCATTAATGCTTCTTCACAAGTGTCATCCCACCGAATTTTCTTTTTCATTGACCTGATAGCACTGTTGATTTTTTTTAGATAACTCTTGCCAGTTATGTGATTTGGCTCTTTGAATTTTATTTGATTATTTTTGTTAAAACAGTAAAAACCATGTAAAAAAATTGGGAGAAATAAAAATCTGTGCATATTTTTAAAAAATTCTCAGTGCTTTACTAGCTTTGCTAATACACACATTCTTCCTCTTCCTTGGATTTAGTACAAACCAAGAGATTCAGTACACACATCTTGCTTCTTCAGAAACACAACAGAAACTAACATCAACCTATTGTAAAGCTACATTTCCTAATTGCTCAGTAATGGATTGGGAATTCAAGGAATTCATTATCTAGTGACGAGAATAGATAGTAATGTTCCCATTTTCATCTAAATAAAAGCATTAAGATAAGAAATTGTAAGCAGTAAGATAAGCGTTCAGTTTCTCTCCGTATCTCTCTACGTTTCTCTCTCTCTGTTTCTCCCTCTCCGTATCTCTCCCTCCCTCTCTCCCCCCCTCTCTCCCTCCCTCTCCCTCACTCCCTCCCTCCCTC
>BLKR01000603.1:0-251851 GCA_011170035.1 Teleogryllus occipitalis | reverse complement strand
TCTCTCTGTCTCTCCCTCTCTATGTCTCTCCCTCTCTATGTCTCTCCCTCTCTATGTCTCTCCCTCTCTATGTCTCTCCCTCTCTATGTCTCTCCCTCTCTATTTCTCTCCCTCTCTATGTCTCTCCCTCTCTCTGTCTCTCCCTCTCTCTGTCTCTCCCTCTCTCTGTCTCTCCCTCTCTCTGTCTCTCCCTCTCTCTGTCTCTCCCTCTGTCTGTCTCTCCCTCTGTCTGTCTCTCCCTCTGTCTGTCTCTCCCTCTGTCTGTCTCTCCCTCTGTCTCCGATCTCCCTCCCTCTCTCTCCGTCTCCCTCCCTCTCTCTCCGTCTCCTCCCTCTCTCTCTAGGTACTCCCTCCCTCTCTCCGTCCTCCCTCCCTCTCTCTCCGTCTCCCTCCCTCTCTCTCGGTCTCCCTCCCTCTCTCTCTCCGTCTCTCTCTGTCTCTCTCTCTCTCTCTCTCTCTCTCTCTCTCTCTCTCTCTCTCCGTCTCTCTCTCTCCGTCTCCCTCTCTCCGTCTCCCTCTCTCCGTCTCTCTCTCTCCGTCTCTCTCTCTCCGTCTCTCTCTCTCCGTCTCTCTCTCTCCGTCTCTCTCTCTCCGTCTCTCTCTCCATCTCTCTCTCCTCCCGTCTCTCTCTCTCCGTCTCTCTCTCCGTCTCTCTCTCTCCAGTCTCTCTCTCTCCTCCGTCTCTCTCTCTCTTATACAGTGCTGCATATAAGATTAACAAAGATTATATATATGGGAGTGCCATGTATATATAAGATTAATAAGATATATATATAAGATTAATAAGATATATATATAAGACAGATATATATGTCCCATATATATATATATATATATAAAATATTCTCTCTCTCCGTCTCTCCGTCTCTCTCTCCGTCTCTCTCTCCGTCTCTCTCTCTCCGTCTCTCTCTCTCCGTCTCTCTCTCTCTCCGTCTCTCTCTCTCTCCGTCTCTCTCTCTCCGTCTCTCTCTCTCTCCGTCTCTCTCTCTCCGTCTCTCTCTCTCTCCGTCTCTCTCTCTCTCCGTCTCTCTCTCTTTCTCCGTCTCTCTCTCTCTCTCTCCGTCTCTCTCTCTCTCTCTCTCTCCGTGTCTCTCTCCGTCTCTCTCTCTCTCGGTCTTTCTCTCTCCCCCCGTTTCTTGAAGGAGATCTCTTCCCCAATTCAAAGGACTTGTAACAAGATATTACTCGGTAACTAAGCTCCATTTTTTGCATTTTAAAGTATGGCATGAAAGCACTCTGGAGAATATTGAATGGTATGAAAATTTCTGAAAAAGTGGATGTCCTCTCTATTTCATTTGGAGTCTGTATTTTTGAAGGATCATTTGTAAAAGTATGATTGCTGCACTTATATTTTAAGTGATAACTAATTATAACATTTTGATGGACCATTTACAATGTAACACCTTAGGTATCTGAAAGAGGTGAAGATATCATACCAGTCTCCTGACAAAAGAGATCCTGAATTCATCTTTTATGACATCACAAAAGCTCCTGTGAATGTCTACAGGTAAAATTGTACAATATACTTTTGTATTGTGCCAGTGTATATTTATTCTGTTAATTATTTTCTCTATTATTTACATAGAGTGAAGCCTGCAGTGTTTGACCTCTTCCTTACCATTGGAATTGTTTTGTACCTTGGAGCGATATATTTTATTATTCAGGTATGTGTGGTATAATTTAATATGGAATTTTACTTCTATTTCTACAGTCTGTTTGTGACATATGAATTGAAGATTTTGCTATGACAGAAAGCGAGAAAAGTATTTTTAATGTTTATGATAATGTACTTGGATGTTCTTGTTTTAGAAATTTCCTGCTGCATATAATTTGGTAGCTGGCTTCATTAAAATACCAAAGAGGCATTGAATGCTTGTAACCTCCAGTAAATGAACTTCTCAGGTTTTGTATGTTAAAAAATGTAAGTTGTCATCAATAATTAACAAGATGTTTCTAAAATTGTAACTGAAGCCATAATTTTTTCAATTTCTTTCCTTTATGTAGGAAGAAGTTCGTTTTCAGGTGATGGATAATAATTCGCAGAGACTTTGGAGAAATTGCCCCACTGCCATGTTGTTATTTGGGCTATTTCATCGAAAGAGATGTACGAGGCAGTAATAATCTAGTGACCAAATGACAAGGAGGGCAAATAAGGCTTCCTTAACGATTTTTTGAGTATCTCCATTTATTGTAGCATTATTGGATTTTGAGAATGTGGTATAAAAGTTGTATTATACATTTACACAAAATATTTCAGAAACAACTTCCATTTTCATCAACCTTTTGCATGTTTTCAAGTATAAACATGAACTTCAGTGAATAAATCTATATACTTTTGTGACATGTGAGAATGTGTGCTCTCAAAATCTAGTTATGATACAGTGAATGGTATGGATGAAAGAAAAATGGAAATGTTTCACCATTTGTATTGTAGATTGAAGTATATTTGAAGTAACATTTTTCACCCATTTTTGTGTTTGATATTGTATTGTTAAATAAAAATGTTCATCTGTAAATTACATCTTGACTTTGTTCTGTGTTGACACCAGTGGAGAATTCATTTAAAGACATAATTACATGTGCTGTTTAAATGTAGGTCTCTGTCACTTTTTAAAGATACATTGCATTATAGTTCAGCCATCTTGATGAGAATTTCCCTTTATGCGTAGAAGTGCGCAGTCAACAATGAATAAGTCTACAAATTCCCTCCATGAAGAGTTTCTTCTGTTTGCTCTGTCATAGAAAGGCAATAAAGGTAATGTGTGCATAAATTAGTAAAAAAAAGAGAGAAGTTTGGTGCATTGAACTGAATTTCTTTGGAGACAGTGTTTACTTTCTCACATATCACTTTGTAATAAGAAGTGAGTTATGTTAAGCTGCAGAAAAAGTGCAGATTTTTCTATTCATAAACACATTTTGTGTATCACTAATACAAAAAAAAAATTGATTTTTCTTTACAATTCATAGTAAATTATACATGGTAAACATATAGTAAATTATTTTCATGTTTGTGTAATACAGTCGGAATCCATGGTGCCCTTCATACCGAAGAAAAGTGTTTTTCTCAAAATATTTGTTTCTTCAGACGGACCTGACTTTTGATTCAGCCCAATACCCATCTAGCTGAGTTGATCCTTGACCTGGTGTGAAGGATGCAGAGAAGGTTCTCACTGTTGTTTTCTATATCTTCCATTCTCTTTCTCATCATCTCATATGTCACCTTCATTCTTTTATTGCCTTTTTCTTCCTCTCTAACCTTCTCTGTATGTATCCATCTATGTTTGCTGTGCATGGATGTCCGTGTTGAAGGGAATAAGTAACCCGGGAATTTTCTATGCATGCTCATTCGCCACCTTGACATTAGACTCCTGATGTAGATAGTGCTTATTTCTGTTGGGCGAATCTTGGCTAGTCATGAAGGTATGTAGCCTCTTCTAGGTGGGGATTCGGGAGCTAACCAACTCCCATTCAATTTGATCAGATTAGGTCTTTGACTGCCCTCCAGGGTGGGTAGGTATTATGATGTCGCTGCGGTTGTGTGGAGGTGGGTAAGAAGCCTCATCTCTTCCTAATATATCCATGTGGCAACCTTGGTAAATCAATGGAGTGCCCCCTTGGGCTTGGTGGGTGTGGAGTGAGTGAATTGTTTATCATCACCTAACCTCATACCTGGTCTCTCTTAAGAAGTGTTAACGAAAAGAACGTGGGACAGTTTTTGTAAAGATGCTAACAAGCCGACAAAGCCCCGTATTTTGTGTGTAAAGAAGAAAGATGAGTTTAAGCACAAATCAAAAATTCGAGTCTTTCGATGCAGTAGTTCATCAGCGTATTGGAAGAATGTCGATCAGACGAACAAATAGTAAAACAAAATCGAAGGACATGGTCGGCCTCCAGGTTCTTTTTCTTTAAAAGCATTTCTGCACGGATGTGTAGAAAATGAAGGGTTCTTTAGTGAAACAGGAAGATCTGAAAACGTCTCAGGCGGAAGGGGTTACCGATATCTACAGGATTCAGCGGTAGGCGAATGTGGAACTCGCCCCCCACCTCAACAGATTCTCCCCTTCGACCGCTCTTCTCTCCCGGATATTTCATGTGGGTTTTGTTATTTACGCGTGCGACAGTACTTACTGAATCCTCTGCTTTGAGTGTCAGAGGTGCGGCCATACCCAACAACGCTGCATGAGCAGTGTAGTTCATGCGGGTTGGTGAAAGGGTCTATTTTCAGTGTCCATCTGGCCCTCTTTTTTGACGTCATCCATCCAATTGTAACAAATGTCCCACGTTTTTAAAGGATAGGTATATTCTTAATTATCCCATTCTCCGAGAAAGTGCCATTCCCTCAAACGCTACGGCACTACCAGATCAAAATCTGGTAGCCATATCCAGTTTTATATCACGAGTTTCCAAATAAAATGTGTGTGTGTGTGTGTGTGACGTTGCATGTCGGCCCCAGAGCCGCTGCGTTCCGATTGTGCTTCTTTACGTACGTGGGCCAAACGATTGTACCCCGAATCGAGTGTGTACTTTCCTGGGGACACTATGAGCGATCGAGATGGATTCGGAAAGCGAAATCGCCTCCGAAGCAGAATTGATACCGTTGGTGAGAAAGCCCAAGCCGAAGGAACGCGTAGACGTGCGGCCTCCCCCGCCTCCACGTGGCCTGGTGCCGGGCAACGTTCTCTAAGGGGAACGGCAGAGAGGGGAATCCAAAGAGTCCGAAAAAGACGAAGACGAGATCACACAAGGGACGAAAGAAGAGCAAAACATTGCTGAAGCAATACAGTGGTCCCTTAAGCTTCTGTAACAAAACGGAAGCTGCTCGCACCTGACAAAGCCGAATTGGTCGACACTATAGAAAACTAATGGCAAATATGTCAGAACGCTATTGAATGCAGTTGGTGATAACGAAAGCACTTACAAACATTCAAAAAAGAAATAACAATTGTCAAGACGGGAGTCACTGAAAATTGGTGACTTTACAAGACAGTGCAAGCTGCATGGAGCAGACTCTTAAGCAAACCATTGAGGATGCAGCCAAAGAAACTGTGGAGGAGATAACAAAGTTGACTAGTGGACTACATCCACGAATTAAAAAAGATATTTGCCCAGATCGGGCACTCAGTTGCTAGAGACATGACCAAGAAACCAAACACACAATTAGCACCGATTTGAAAATATTTACGAATATACGAGAGAACTAATGCAGCATTTGCTCCTAAAATTATAGTGCACGATATACCAAAAGGACGAAACGAAACAATGGCTTGAGGTAATTATAAATACTATGACAAAGTTGATAAAGAGTTAGAAGAAATGAGTCTTTATTCCAAACGGGGAAGGGATACTGAAGCTAAACAGTTTCGTAGAATGTGTTTGCGCGTCTCAACGAGGTTGTGGAAGTAGTTCACCTCAAGATCGAATTTATGGAGACATGACTAGTGATGGTAGAATTTAGCACCTATTTTCAAAAATCGCATTTTGGAAACCATGCTTTAGCATTATAAATATTAAGATTTAGAATTTTATAGTATTTGTTGAGAAAATTATTAGATTTTCCCATTAAAATTAGGAAATAAGGGAGACTAATTTAATATTTCGCCATTTGTGAACTTCAACAAATATAAAAGCGTAAAAACCAAAAGTATAACGCACGCACCTTAGACATTGGACCTTCCTCTTCAGCAAACTGAGGAAGCTGGGACCCTTTGAGATGACCCTGAGAGTTCTGGCTTTCAGGATCACGTTTTTTGTTTCTGATTCCTGTTTACTTTGTTTTGTCCACTAAATCGTGATTATAAATTAATAAACAGCCACTTTTCAAATTATATGCTTTCAAATATGTTGTCGATATGGCATCCCTAGTTAGAGAGCGAACCCGAAGGAAACCAAACAATGCAATTTAGCAATTGAATCCCAGATTCACGACCATTTTGCGTTTTGTGGTCGATTTCGCATTTTAGCGCAGATAGAAAACTCAGAAATATAATGCACTGACCGCCACTCACACAATTAGTTTTTTTCAGCCTTTAGTAACCTTAACATTTTGCATTTTTAGCAATAGCTAAAATCTACTATCTCTAAACATGAGAAATGCGACACTTACGAAGCAGCGATAAGGTGCTTTAAAAATTTGCGATTCGGCCGTAGAATGTCAAGGTGTGCGGCAAGTGCGCCGAGACCCACGAGGGGGATTGCTACACTAATGCACTTAAAAAATACATATCCTGTACAAGCGTTAACGGGAAGCCATTGTCTTCAGTTACCAGTGCCCAGAGTCACGCAGAGCTATCGAAATGGAAATAAGTAGAACCGACGATGGGGATGTATCTGTGACAAATTAATGCACGGAGGGGAAAGGCAGTGACGGCTGGCCTGGAAAAGTTTGTAGCTGGCCCGGACTCGTCAGAGAAGTTTATACAGGAATCTTATACACTGCAAGGCAAACTAAATGGCACATCGAAAGCTCTCACCATCATTGAGTCCAATACAGCTGACACCTGGGCATTGTTTTTTGATATTCTTTACAATAAAGGAACCGTAAATAATACACATTCAGATGTTCCACATTGCTTCCGTAATAAATTAATAGTAAATGTAAAAACTTTCAATGCAATTTTCCACAAATAAACAATTCTGTACTCTATTGAAATCAAACGATGTGCGATTGTGTGGATAAAATGTTTAGGTTTCTCAATTCGAACCTCAAATGGAACTTCCATTTACATGAATTGAATACACAATTAAGTTCATTACGCTATGCGTTCAGAATTCTTTCAAATTCAGTCAGCTTTCATACTGCTCGTACGTTCATTCTCCCCTGAGATTCTTGATCGCGAATGTTCATTCCTGCGTGAGATGTCATAATCTGGGGAAATACATCTTATAGCTCCCAGACGTAGATTACAAAGAATTATACGAATAATAAGCAAATTACTGCTGAGCTCTCCATGGCTGGCTGTTGACTGCTGGCTGCCGATTCCCTACGGCTGACTGCGCTGTAGCTAACTCTCGTGTTGGCTGCAGTACTAATCTCTAAGCTGACTCCGCGCAGGGGGGAATCGCGTCCGCGTAGGTGGGCACAATTTCTGATGGAGAGTTGAGACGCCAACCCGGACCCTAATTTTCACGGCCTCACTCAGGTCGAGAACACTAGGATAACTGAGTAGGCGGTGCGTCGACGCAAGTGAGACAGGGTTGGGAGTGGGTGTTGTAGAGGCTCCCACATGCAGAAGTCCGACGGGAAAAGCGATATTCCGTTTGTTTCCCGATTCCGGCGTCACCAAAACTGTTTCCATTATGGTCGTAACAGCCTGAAAAGGGAACCTTGGTAGGTACCATAATAGGATGCCGAGGGGTGTAAGGGGGCCCGTTATAAGCGGTGGGGCGGAGGATCGGAACATATTCTCCCACGTTTAGCCTGATGTGTTCTCGGCAATGCCATGTAAGCCCTAAAAGGTGAGGTTAGGAAGGTCCCCGCCGCAGGACCGACCAGCCATACCGGCTAAACTCCCTTTGGAAAGCTCTGGGTAGGCAGGTTTTCTTAGGGAAAGAGCCAGAGAAACCCTCACTCGTAAGAGCTCTTAGGCGGGCATGAGTGGAAACGACCGACAACCAGTAGCGGTGAAACGACAAGATTCTAGTGAGAATGGCACGGGACAGTTGGGAAAGTTTGGTAGACTTCACTCAGCCGAAAGATCAGTTGGCTGACTCGGCGCCCACGCTCTAAGTGTCCGACGACCACCGAGGCGAGACGAAGGATAATCAGTAGTCTGGCCCTCCTCACGTGGCGAACGTTGCCAGTGGGGAAGCTACGCCGGGTGCTACGGCACAATTAGGTATCGCGCATGCGGTGCCACAGTGAGGGAGAGGATTGGCAACCTCGGTGGATTAGGAGCTCACCCACGCGAATCTTATCCTCGACGAAGCCGCATTTTCAGGGCACACGGTAAGCTGGGCCACGCCCTGGCGTACGCAAGGGGGAGAGGCTGTCCCTCGTGCCAACTGATCACAAGCCCCTGGCCCCAGTATTCCGGCGAGCCTGAGTCGTAGAGTGAGATTGCTCCAAAGGCAGGCGCACGACCAGGGGTTCCGGAGTGCAGAGTTGTTCACAGCTGAGTAAACTTGAAGCGACCGCGCATCCCTGAGCCTCTGACGTACCCACTGCCGATAGCTGAACTGCAAAGGGTAGGATAGAAGATACCACAAGAGACAAGCCAAAAGAACAAGTCGCATTAAAGACGGAAATGCGGGACCGGCAGGCGTGCAGGCGGAGGCCAAGACCCCGCGGAGTACGATCGAGGGTACAGCCTTCAACTGCCTATCATAGTTATGATAGCGTGAGAGATCTTTAAACGATTGACTTTAGATATAAACTAAGCATCAGATATATCGGATGTGGGAAGACTGCTACTGCCGAAGTGAATTGCTTTAAACCAAGAGACTGGGTTCTCCGCTCTGACGGAATTGGACACAGGGCGAGTAATCGCAGAGCCAACCGGCTGCGGTGGTGCTGTCGGAGGGCGATGAAGTCGCGATTGGTGTGGACTGCCTACTCACTAGATGGGAAGGACAAATTGATACCGCACAAACACTAGGCCAGATAAGTGGGCAACCGCACACGGATCTGTCCGACCGACGGCGAGGTCTGAGGCCTGTTCGGCGGCTGCAGTTGCGGACGTGAAAACGGCCGCCAGCGAACCTGCTCCCCCTTCACTGAGGGAGTGTAAGTAGATGTTGACTGCGGTAAGAGCGAAAGGTCTAGACGGAGATACCGTCCGGGTCTTGATCATCCAAAGCGTTGAGGTGGGTCGGTCAACGTCCTGACGGGGGATACAGGGAGTATTCCCAGGTATTCCTTTTATCAGGCATCCTCCCCGTCGTTCATTCTCATTCTTTTATAACACTGTCACTTTTCTTTCCCTTCTATTTCACTGGCCCTCCCTGTATGCTGAACGCCCACCCATGTGTTTGCCGTGCATGGCGACCTGTGTCGGAGGGAATGTGTCTTGGCGGTTGAGGGGCCTGTCTGTTTCCCAATTCTCTCGTGCTTCTTTCTTCTTGGCATCTTTGGATGTTTTTACGTATTTTGGGAAACATTCCTTGTAGGTCTCAATACACCTGGTTTGGCTACGAACTCTTCTAGACGGGCAGTTGGGAGAGCTAACCCACTCCCGATCAATCAGCTCGGATTAGGTTCTGTAGCGAACTCCAGGGTGAGCGTGGGATCCACGACTGTGCAGCAGTGTTATTTCCCCACTATCCCCGTGGCAACCCCGGCACTCCGATGGACTCTCTTGCCCCCGGCACTCCCTTGTTGGGTGCCGTGGCGGATGGGGACCACGAGGATGAATCTGATATCCTCTTCATGGATAACAAACCTGCCCCCGCCCTCTTCCGTAAGGAAGAGATTTGTTGGTGAAACTGTGAACTTTGTTTTGCAAAGAGTCAAATAGACCAACGAAGCCCCGTTTCCTCGTCATGTCATGTAGAAACGAAGGCGAAACAATGAAGAGTATAAGACCTAGCAAACTGGCCAGAGAAATTGAAAAAATTTGCAAGTTTCAGGCAGTGATTCATCAGAGAAACGGCATAATCCTTTTCGAATGCCACTGACGAGCAGATAAACAAAATCTCAGATCTAAAGGAAATAGCCGATCTCCAGGTGCATGTGTTCACCCACCCGACCTTAAACGTCTGCAAATGTGTGGTGAATAACGAGGACTTTCCGTCAGAAACGGAAAAAGACCTGAAAGCCTTCTACCAACCTTATGGTGTGACTGATATTTACAGGACCCAGCGGAGAGTGAATGGAGTACTCACCCATACCTCAACGCTGATACTGACTTTCGACCATCCATATCTGCCTCAGAAAATAGAATGTAGCTATTACAATATCCGTGTCTGGCAGTATGTACCAAATCCTCTGCGCTGCTTTAAATGCCAGACGTTTGGCCGTACGCAGCACCATTACATGAAGCGCTGTAGTCTGCGTACACAGTGGAAAAGATCGTGTAACGAATCGAACTGCTCCGCAGATCCAAGGCACGTGAACTGTTCTGAGAAACACTCATCGAATTTGAACCAGTGCCACATCTCGAAAGAAAGGGAGATCCAGAAGATCCGGGTCTCAGAGAAAGTTCCCTTTCCTGAGGCACGACGTCGGTAACAGACGTGTAACCCTGTAGATATGATTTGAAGTTTCGTTGACACCGTGGGTCAACTTCAGAAGATATCGAATTGCCAAACTCAGACACCGAAAGTTACCTCTGTGTGCAAACACACAAAGGCATCAAGCTGAGAAACCAAGGCCGATAGTCCGTATTTCTAGATCCAGGTCGCCTGTATCAGAAGACCGTGGTCTCCCGACACATGCGACTCTCTCTAGCAGTAGTCAAGACGATTCTGCAGGGAACGAGGAGCCCCACATGAACTCGTGCATCACTTTTCAACGGAGAAGGAAAAAGATGAAAATTAATCCCGACACATAACCCTACAGGCAAGACATTGATGATGGCCTCCGTGCCCATGGAGGAGTCGGTACTGTTGTCGCAGACACCCTGGTGTCCAAAGAAATAGACGTACGAACCACTCTTCATATATCTTGCGTTCGTGTGAACTTCCGCACTATTTCTATCACTAGAGACAGGACTTCCATGCAAATGTATGTTCTAATTTAAGTTTCGTAGAGATTTCAAACTTTGTAGCTATATGTTTCATGAAAAACTCGTTTACAAAATGCATACTTCCGTGCATGTTTGCATATTTTGGTAGTTTTTGGAGTTCATGCATAATGCATGTTTGGACGTTTTTTAAATTTTTACTGCATATTTAGACTTCTATCTAGAATATTAGGTACTTTCTTGTTATTTCTCTGCATAATTTGTGAATATTAAAACTGACGCATCTTTTCTATAAATAGTATATTGATCTTGATAACACGAAATTATCTCTGGTGCTTTTTGCTATACAACACATTTCAACCTTCCGGTACTTTACTTTGATTTGCGACGTGAGTACACGCGCGGGGAGCAACGATCGCGAAATGAATTATCAACGCCATATGATACGGCGCAAACGATACGGAAGATAAACGAAGCCAAAACTCAATATTAGTTGATAACAAACAAAGGGAGGAAAATAATCAAGAGCAGGCTCCAAGTCTGCTTGCGTGCAACACAGGATTAACTCAAGTTTCTTAATTGTGAAATTAAGTTTAAAATGGATTCTTCTAAGGCTTCGTGTGCGACACTTCTCAAACAAACGATTGACTGGAGGATGGAAAAGTAATTTATTGCAATTGCTGTAATAAAGAAGTAAGAAGGTCTCAATGTAAAAATTAATCAATTAAAAAGGTATATCTACTAATGGTGTTTTCCTAGTTGAAATGTTTAGTGCTCAAAATGTTGCTGCAGAAAAAAACATTTGAAATACTGAAATCCAGGAAAGGATAAAACAATGCCAATGAAATAGATGTGAAACGAAAACAAAACTTTAATTTTTATTGTAGAGAAAATAATTATTTTCGGACGGAATTTTTAGCAGTTTTGAGTTTTTTCTGAGATTCAAGAACTTGTTTTGTTGAAACTGTTTGGACATAGTTTTTAAATAATTATTGACTTTGGCAGTATGTACAATCCTTCCGAATATTCCTCGAGTTTCAGAATTTTACTGTGTTAAATTTTTCAGTTCTATCAATCTCCGCCGTGAGCTAGTTATTAGTGAAATTTTACATTAAAATATTAAGCTTTATCTTTCAATTTAACCGTGGGTTCGATACAACATACACTCCTTACCTGTTGCATGTGGACGTGTGATTCTATGCAGAATCACGATTTCTGGAAGTTCTATTGATTGGAATAAATTATTAGATTGATGGCAACTACCATGAATTATCACCCCTTTTCAACAATAAAAAATTAACATTTATTCTTATCTGTACATTACAGTTCTGTCACATTTATGTGAATTACCTTAACTTTAAATATTGAAACACCGTACGGGTTTTACTATAGTTCGTAAGCTTACATTCGTAATTACGTTCGCAATTTTGATCGATGGTTTCTCGGCTGACTGGCAGAGTATTTTCCTTGATGTGCCAATTCTTGCGTACTTTCCTAAATTAAAAAAATGTTCTAGAATGTTCTCAACGATTGCTATTATTAACGTGCGGTCGCGACTTTCCCCATTAGTGTGTCGGATGAAACACTCACGGCCTCGTATTCATCTACTTATTGGAAATTTTTTCCGTCTACGGAGCTATCCTAAGGCATATCTTCTCGAAACATGGACCCGTCGAGGTGGGTTGGTCCACGTCCTGACGGGGGGATACAGAGAGGGCTCTCAAGTATTCCTTTCCTTCACAAGTCATTTTCCTTCTCCCCATTGTACATTCTCATTCTTCTCTCTTCTATTTCACTGGCTCCCTCTGTATGCTGAACGCCCACCCATGTGTTTGCCGTGCATGGCGACCCGTGTCGGAGGGAATGTATGTCCTGGCGGTTGAGGGGCCAGTCTGTTTCCCAATTACTCTCCTCGTGCTACTTTTTTCTTGGCATCCAGGGATACGTGCTCTTACGTATTTTGGGGAACATTCCTTGTAGGTCTCAATATACTTGTTTTGGCTACGGACTCTTCTAGACGGGCGGTCGGGAGCTAACCCACTCCCGATCAACCGGCTTGGAATAGGTCTTGTACTGAACTCCAGGGTGAGCGGGGGGATCCACGGCGGTGCAGCGCTGTGTTATTCCCCCACTATATCCCCGTGGCAACCCTGGCACTCCGATGGAGTGTCCCCTTGTTGGGCTCCGTGGTGGGTGGGGACCACGGGGATGAATCTGATATCCTCTTAATGGATAAAAAACCTACCCCCCGCCCTCTTCCATAAGGAAGAGGAGATTTGTTGGTGAAACAGTAAATCTTGAGTTTTTTCTGTAATGAATCTGACAGACCTACTAAGCCCCGCTTTCTCGCCATGTCATGTAAAAGAGATAATGAAACTATGATGAGTGTCAGCCCAATCAAACTTGCCAGGGAAATCGAAAAGTTTGGCAAATTTCAGTCGGTGGTCCGTCAAAGAAACGGCACAATTCTTTTTGAAAGTCACTCTGACGAACAGATCAGGAAAATCACTGATTTCAAAGAAATAGCCGGCCTCCAGGTGCATGTATCCGCCCACCCGACCTTAAACCTCTGCAAGGGTGTGGTAAATCACGAAGACTTCTCTACCGAATCGGAAGAAAATTTGAAAGCTTTCTTCGAACCATATGGTGTGTCCGAGATTTACAGGATTCAGCGGAGAGTAAATGGGGTACTTACTCTTACCTCAACTCTGATACTGACCTTCGACCGTCCATCTACCAGAGAAGATATCTTGTAGCTTCTATAATATCCGTGTCAGGCAGTATGTTCCAAAGCCTCTGCGCTGCTTTAAATGCCAGAGGTTTGGCCATACGCAACCTCGCTGCATGAGCGCCGCAGTCTGCGTGCACTGTGGAAGGGAGGCTTGTAATGACTCTAACTGCTCCGCAGAGGCAAAGTGCGTGAACTGTTGTGAAAACATCCATCAAATTGTAACCAGTGCCCAATTTTCTTAAGAGAAAGAGATCTAGAAGATCAGGGTCTCTGAGAAAGTTTCCTTTCCGGAGGCACGACGCCTTTACCAGACGCGAAACCCCGTGGACATGGCCCGAAGTTTCACTGACACCGTGAGTCAACATAAAGTAAATTCTGAAAACCAAATCCTAAAGCCTTCACTTTGCGCGTTGCTGCCTGCCAGGTGTCCTTTGATGACATCGGCGGAGATGCCTATCCCAAATCTGTTGTCCAGTCTGAAACAAAAAAACGGAAACCAAAAGCATAAATATTTCAACAAACACTCAAACTCATCCAGAGAAGCTGAGGTCGACAGGCCCTATTGCTAGATGTAGGTCGCCTGTCTCAAGGGACCGTGGTTTCCCAATACATGCGACACTCTCTAGGAGTAGTCAAGATGACACTGCTGGGAATGAGGAACTCCGCTTGCACCAACCCATTACTCTCCAACAGAGAAGGAAAAAGAAGAAAAAGAAACCCGATACATCCCACCCTAGAATAAAAAAATAATTTAAAAAAACCTAAGAACTATAAACAATGGCTCTCCTCTCATGGAACTTAAATGGCTTTCGTACCCGATTGGACGAATTAATGTTAATGTCAATGCATAGACCCTTGGTTATCTGCCTGCAGGAAACACATCTCCGTTCTGAGCACTCCCTCTCTCTACGCGGCTTTTGTTGCTACAAGCAAGATGTAGACGATGGCCTCCGCGCCCATGGTGGAGTCGCCACGTTTATCACAGACTCTCTGCTATCTAAATAAATAGACATACGAACCACTCTCCAGATATCTTGCGTTCGTGTGAATTTCCGAACTATTTCTGTTACCGTTTGCAACGTTTATATCCCGCCTGGACAAGTCACAGAAAGTACTGGAAGATGTGCTCTCAAGTGACCGCACCTTTTCTTATTGTGGGGGACTTCAACTCCCACAACCTTGCCTGGGGTGGCACAAGGTCGTGCACGAGAGGCAGGTTACTTGAAAATATTATAGATAACCAAAACTTATTTCTCCTAAATTCTGCTGGCGAAAGCACACACTTTTCCGTAGCTTCTAACACTTTCTCGTTCGTGGACCTAGCTCTCTGTAGTCTCTCTGTTTCTACAATCTTCGAGTGGACAGTCCTTGGCGACCTGCATGGCAGTGACCAATTTCCCATTCGGGTCTACCTCGATATTCCCGATCTGAACGTTGCCCGCCCTCCTCGCTGGCTAATCCCACCAGGTGAGTGGGAAACAATCAAGAAAGAATTGCGAATATCGGAAAACTGCTCAAACGACATCGATGATATGGTTGCCCATTTTAATAACGCCGTCCTTCATGCGGCCTCATTTGCCATCCCGAAGTCGTCGGGTGACATCCCCCTGTGCCATGGTGGAACACTGATTGTGCCACCGCGGTCCGAAGATCGGAAGAGGGCATTGGCAAAACTTAGTAGGTTCCCAACCATGGAAAACCTAATAAATTATAAAAGATCCCGAGCCAGAGCTAGATTAACGATACGGGAAAGTAAGGCTGCGTCCTGGAGAGTTTGCATCTCGTCACTTGCCGTTCATTCTCTAAACTAGTGTGGAGAAAGGTCCGACAGATCGGTGGAAGACTCCCTTCGCCGTCTCTCTCAGGGCTTATGGTAAATGGCAATCTCCTAACCTCTCCACAAGAAATTGCTGAAATGGCCTCTCATTGCGAACACATCTCCAGCTCCGTACACTATCCTTCTGGCTTTCAAAAAACGAAAAGAAAAATGGAAAACTGTAAATTAGACTTCTCGTCGCGTGGAGGAAGATTACAATGTCTTTTCCTCCATGGACGAACTCTCCTGTGCCCTCGCTTGTGCGAAAGATTCTGTTCTAGGACCAGACCACATACATAACCAAATGTTGAAACACCTACCTGAAAACGCTCGTTCCTTTCTCCTCGGCATTTTCAACACGATTTGGGCTGAACATGCCGTACCAAGGATTTGGCGTGAGGCCATTGTTCTCCCAATCCCTAAAGAAGGAAAGGACAGAACAACCCCCTCAAGTTACCGCCCAATCTCCTTCACAAGCTGTGTGTGCAAGCTTTTAGAGTGAATGGTAAATACACGTCTGGTCTGGCTCCTGGAACAATAGAATCTATTTACACCTCTCCAATGTGGCTTCAGGAAGCACAGGTCAACCATGGACCACTTAGTCACCCTTGCTACGCAGATTTCCACTTCTTTCGTGCTACGTCAGCACCTGGTAGGAATTTTCTTCGATATAGAGAAAGCGTATGACACCACCTAGAGGTACGGTATTCTTCGCACTTTGCATACTTCTGGCCTTAGGGGACGGCTCCCTTTGTTTCTAGTAGGTTTTCTTTCATCAAGATCTTTCCGCGTCCGCCTTGGCGACGTGTTATCCTCTAGTCACCAGTTAGAAAACGGTGTTCCCCAGGGATCGATTTTGAGCGTCACTATGTTTGCCATTGCTACCAATAGTATTGCATCAGTTATCCGGGAGCCTGTGAAGGCATCACTGTTCGTCGACGACTTTGCAATTTTTTGCTCGTCCAAGAGCGTGCAAGTTATTGAGAGGCAACTACAACTTGTGCTCAAAAAACTGCAGGAATGGAGCGATGAAACAGGATTCAAGTTCTCTACCCCAAAAACCACCTGCATGCACTTTTGCAGAATCCATCACATCCATAATCACCCCGTTCTTTTTCTTGGAGGACCGCAGCTTCCATTCGTTGAATCCGCAACCTTCCTTGGGCTCACATTCGACAAGAGCCTAACCTGCCGAAAACATACGTAAACTACAGGGCCGATGTGTATCACCTATGAATCTCCTTCGCACTCTTACTGGTAGCTCTTGGGGCGCAGACCGTGTTTGCCTTTTGCGTTTGTATAGAACTCTCATCCGCCGTATCTTCGATTACGGATGCATAGTGCATCACTGTTCTTTGACGACTGCCATTTTTTGCTCCAAGAGCATGCGAGTTATTGAAAGGGATTTACAACTTGTCCTCAACAAATTGCAGGAATGGAGCGATGAAACAGGATTCAAGTTCTCCACCTCAAAAACCATCTGCATGCACTTGTACAGAATTCATCACCTCCATAATCATCCTGACCTTTTTCTTGGGGGTCATCAGCTTCCATTTCTTGAACCCGCAACTTTCCTTGGGTTTACATTCGACAAAAGCTTAACCTGGCGAAAACACATTCGTAAATTACAGGGCCGCTGTGTATCACCTTTAAATCTCCTTCGCACTCTTACTGGTAGCTTATGGGGCGCAGACCGTGTGTGTCTCTTGCGTTTGTATAGAACCCTCATCAGCCCTATTTTGGACTATTGCCATGATCTACCCGGCTACTACACCTCTTACCCGTTTGTCTTAGGCGATCACCTCCGATTAGCGACTGCCCGGCTGCTCTCGGAGAGGGTCGTTGCTCTTTATACATGAAATTCTGCATGCCAACAGGACGCATGCATAAAGGACTTCTTTGTCCTTCGGCCAGTAAATTACTTTTTGATTGATACATTACATTTAATTACTAAGATGGCTATATCACATGTAGTTGCTCAGGTTACTGTTCTACAATTACTGAGTTTCGGTTTCTACAGATACCCCAGTGACGTCAGTCTATTAAGAATTTGGCCTTCCGGCCTTTTCACTGCCAATCCACAGCTTCTTCGCCAATAGTCCATTTCCATTGTTGCAAGTTTATTCTCATTACCTTTCGATATTTCCCAAACTTCAGACCCAAACGTGGCAATACTCTCTACGATAGTCTTATATAAACATCTTTTAACGTTTTTTTCTCCGGTTTTGATTCCGTATTAAAGGATGCAATTGCCCTTTGGCTACTTTTCCTTTTGATATTCTACTCTGAATATCCCTTTTCCTACTATTTGAGTACCTAAATAGGTTACATTCTGGCAGGATTTCAATTCTGGCCCGTTGGGTAAACTCATTCGTGGCTTCTCCTACAACCAGATATTCTGTTTTATTAAAATTTATTTCTAGCCATCATTTAGTACTCTTCATGAAGTTTTCGCAATATATACAGAACATCTTCCTCCTCAGCGAAGGTGACTTGGCTGTCTGCATAATTAAGAGAATAGAGCATGGAATCGTCAATTTTTACTCCCAGATTGCAACGTTTTCTCCTCCAATGTTTTAAAGCTTCATTTAAATAGACTTTAAACAGAGTAGGAGGTATGCAACACCCCTGCCGTAAACCTTTATTTACAGAAAATGGTTCAGAAAGGTTTCTTCCAATTTTAATTTGCCTTACATTACTGCTGTATAGGTCTTAAACAGCTTTCAATAAGTACCTCTTAACATCTTGTTTCTACATTGCCATCCATAGTTTATTTAATGGAACTGTCGTAGGCTATTCTTAAACCTATAAATACCAGGTGAATTGTTAAGTTATGGGCAAGCCGTTTGTCGGTCACTAGTCTGATACTAAAAATATTATCTGTACGTGAACGTCCAGATCTAACACGTATAAGCTCCATTTTAAGTCGAAATTTTAGTATTTTTCCATATAGCCGACCAATACTGCAGAGCACAGTTATGCCTCTATAATTGCCACATTGTTTTCTGTCACCTTTTTTGTATATGTTAGAAATGTAACCTTTTCTAAAGTCTTCTGGCTGGGTCTCTTCCTTCATACATCTTTTGTACAGTTGGTAGAGTATTTCGAGAAGTACACTAGGACCGTTTTTTAACAGCTCCATACACACTGTGCCTGGGCCTGGAGACTTTCCGTTTTTAAATGTTCTAAGAGCCTTACCAATATCGTTTACTGTACTGTTTTCCATGCCATTCTCACTATCTCCCGTAATATTGTAAACATTGATGGATTCTTTTCTGTCTTCTTTCATCAACTCTTGATAATACTGTTTCCATTGTAGTAGTTCCATAGTATAAGTTTTAAGGCTGAACACTGTGGCTCATTTGTTCGTAGATTTTTATAAGTTTCCATGTCTCTCGTACTTTAGTACTGCCAATGCATTGGTCAATTTCTTCATATTTCTTTTCCCCGCTTTATCTTAGTCTTTAGTTGGGTCCCTGGCCACGTGGGAATAAGGGGAAACGAAATAGCTGACCAGACAGCAAAGTCCGCCACGAAAAGAGAGACGTCTTTACAGTCCCTTCGGAAGCCCCAAAGCTCTTCATCATACGCTCTATTCTCAGTGAATGACAAACAGTGGCAAAACTCCGATTTTAAGCTCACGCTCAAGGATTCCATATATCCTTGGTCCTCTTCATCTCGTGATACTAGGCACGAGGAGATCATTCTAAAGCGACTTCGGATCTATTTAAAGATTTTAACTTTCCTTTGTCAGCTTGGCACTGCAATATTGTGCACTGGACTTAAAATAATTTGACACGGGCGCAAATGACCTTAGCCGTTGAAACACCCTTAAACTCAATCAATCATTTTATCATCGCTCTGTCACCGCGCGACTCCCGTCTCCCAAATTGGCGCGAACTATATTAAACTCTTATGATATTGCATGCCACGTCTTACCCATCCGGAAAGAAGGGGAGGCAAATGGTGCAACTAGGCTCGGTCCCCGATTTCTTTTTCATTCAAAACAAAAAAAATGGATTCAAATTAGCCGTCAGAAAGTTATTTCTGTTCCACCGAGGGATAGTTTTGTTGTTGTTTGATACCAGGTGATCAGTTTAAAATGAAACCATAGCAGGTAGAGCGAATTGCACTGGCAACTATGTTTCAGCGGGCCGGATAGGGGCTGGCAGTTTCAAGAAGGCAAACTGTCGAAAAGTACGCTTAATCCCTTCTCCCCTAATGCTACCCAGAAGAGAGGAGGTGGCCATCGTGGCCACGAATTCAAAGAGAAAGGCACGCGCCCATAAACAAAGTGGGTGCTCTGTGTACGCGCCTGCTTGTTTGGCGTCGAAAGAAAATTGTATTGACAAGAACAGTGATTTCTTCGTAAATTGTACAAAAGTGAAATAAGCTTACCATGCAAAATATACATTCAGGTAGATTTAATAAAAAAACGTTGCTTGTTTCGGATGCTCAACAAATATGCTTCAGAAATGTACACATGTTTTTTTCTTGCCATTTTAAATAAATATTAATAAATTATTGATTATACATTCTACGATAACTATTATTATTATTATTATTATTATTATTATTATTATTATTGAAATATAACTTTAAAAATAAAAATGGTTTTGAAAAAGCGGGCTCAGTAGTCAGTGCATAATACTGTTATCAGTGGTTAAATAGCGAAAGATAAGTTACAGGTTGGTGATACATCACAGCTTTGCTTTTCACCCCATTTATCTCCACCTTAACGATACAAGTTTTGGAAATTCTCTGCAAACAAAAATAAGATAAGTTGGTAATTGGTAAAGAGGAAAAGGAAATTATTTATCATTAATTGATGTCGGAAACAAGCGAACCTCATAAAATAATCAAAATGCCCTGAATTTGTCAATAAACAAGCATTAACTCACTTGGGAACATTTGCTGCAACCCAATGTAAAGTTTCTTCATCATTCATGTGAATCGCTTCTTCGATGTTTCTTTGCGGCTCTTCGAAATTTGCAGGTCTGTTTGCATAAACTTTACTTTTGAGCCATCCCTAAAGATAAAATCTGGTAAGGACCAATCCGGCCAACGAGGGGCCACAAAATTCGTGAAATTATTCTGCTCCCAACAATCACTTCCAGAAGTTACTTTGCCGACTCGGCAGTATGTGATGTAGCCTCATCCCACTGGAACCAACAATTTCTCTCATCCTTTTCAAGAAGGGGTACAAAATATCTCAATTTATTCTAAGTATCCGCCGTTATTGTATCTTTGAAAAATAACGCACCAATTATTCTGCGTTAAGATATGACACTCCATACTCAAATCATTTTTTAATGCAATGATTTCTCAACACTCCAGAATCTACTGTTTTGCTGGTTAACATATTCATCCACATGAAACCAAGCCTCATCACTCAAAAACACTTTATCAAGTGCCTGAAGACCTCCGCTAACAAATCGTTGTAGCCAATTACAGTACTTCATGAATACTTTGAATGCGCATTTTCAATTTGTGGCACAGTGCGCACTTCCGTACGAAAGATTACATTGCAGGGGAGTGTCGGCAGGGCCAGTTAGGGCCGATCTGAACCGACGAATGGGTGAAGGGATGTCGGCAGGGCCAGTTTGGGCCGATCTGAACCGACGGAGGAGTGGAAGGTCTGTGCACACGGGCGACGAGCTCACGAGTAGCATTCGTCTCCCCGCAAAGCGGAGGTCAAGCTAATTTATAGGCCTTTACTGCTTAGACACTCTTTCCGAGGCGGAGCTACGCAATATGCTTACGCGGGCGCCAGCTGTCTGCAGCCACGCGACAATATCAAAGGATCCATAAATGATTATAAACAGTTAAATAATTCAGCTCAGGAGAGTAATTTAACTTATTCTGGTGAAGTTTAGATGAGTCGTATGACACGGTGTCTAATTATCCTGTAAATGCTGTTAGAACAATTATTATCTCTGTAAAACAAGTTGAAAATAAATATTATTATTATTATTATTATTATTATTATTATTATTATTATTATTATTATTATTATTATTATTATTATTACAATAATGCTAGCTCCAATTTTATGACGTTGCCAGTGACAACTACTAAAAATGGATGAGTTGCCAAAGAATCCATAAGGTTTAAAGACTATGGAAAACACTGATAATTGGTAAATACACATAAGCATTTTATAATGAGTTTATCATTAGGTCTTGTCATGTTGCATACGGTAGTGTATTCTGATACTGTATATCTTGTATTAATCAAAGCGATATATATTAGTAAAATTTTATTTGTATCCCTTGTGTCATTATGTCTTATCGTATTTTACGGAGCCTCCTTGTATGTTGTGTCTTATATCAGTTGGAATAGGGAGATATGATATACAGATGTAAGCAAATGTTTGTAGTGGCAGCCCTGAGAGGCTGGAATTGTTTTAATATAGACATTACAGTTTCCGAAATCTATCTCGGATATTTTCTACACTGTAACATTTTAAAAATCTTTGTTTTTGATTTATCCTAAGCTTTGCAAATGAGATATGTCTGTATATGTATTCCTAGATACTATTTTTATGTTCCATTATTCGTTCCTTTAATTTTCTTTGTCCTATGTAGGCTAATTGAGAGGGAAGTTACTGACACCAAGCAAAACCTGACTCCAAATTCAAGAACAAAGCGGCATTTGAAACAATCAAAATGTGAAATATTCATCCCTATGATGTTTATTTCATTTTAACAAGTGTATAAATCATTCATAATTTATATAACTTTAAAAATGTGTGTAAACATTTACATCTTTACATACATACGATACATTTTTCCACGAGATATCGCAGACAATCCAAGATTCCAATCCATTATTTATTTATTTATTTATTTATTATTTATTATTTATTATTTATTATTTATTATTTATTATTTATTATTTATTATTTATTATTTATTATTTATTATTTATTATTTATTATTTATTATTTATTATTTATTATTTATTTATTTATTATTTATTATTTATTATTTATTATTTATTATTTATTATTTATTATTTATTATTTATTATTTATTATTTATTATTTATTATTTTTATTATTTATTATTTATTGTTTATTGTTTATTGTTTATTGTTTATTGTTTATTGTTTATTGTTTATTGTTTATTGTTTATTGTTTATTGTTTATTGTTTATTGTTTATTGTTTATTGTTTATTGTTTATTGTTTATTGTTTATTGTTTATTGTTTATTGTTTATTGTTTATTGTTTATTGGTTTACGTTTATTGTTTATTGTTTATTGTTTATTGTTTATTGTTTATTTGTTTATTGTTTATTGTTTATTGTTTATTGTTTATTGTTTATTGTTTATTGTTTATTGTTTATTGTTTATTGTTTATTGTTTATTGTTTATTGTTTATTGTTTATTGTTTATTGTTTATTGTTTATTGTTTATTGTTTATTGTTTATTGTTTATTGTTTATTGTTTATTGTTTAT
Source organism: Teleogryllus occipitalis (assembly GCA_011170035.1). Lineage (NCBI taxonomy): Eukaryota > Metazoa > Arthropoda > Insecta > Orthoptera > Gryllidae > Teleogryllus > Teleogryllus occipitalis. The sequence continues at coordinate 229,226 of BLKR01000603.1, read as the reverse complement.
TGTTTATTGTTTATTGTTTATTGTTTATTGTTTATTGTTTATTGTTTATTGTTTATTGTTTATTGTTTATTGTTTTATTGTTTATTGTTTATTGTTTATTGTTTATTGTTTATTGTTTATTGTTTATTGTTTATTGTTTATTGTTTATTGTTTATTGTTTATTGTTTATTGTTTATTGTTTGTGTTTATTGTTTATTGTTTATTGTTTATTGTTTATTGTTTATTGTTTATTGTTTATTGTTTATTGTTTTTATTGTTTATTGTTTATTGTTTATTGTTTATTGTTTATTGTTTATTGTTTATTGTTTATTAATTTATTGTTTATTGTTTATTGTTTATTGTTTGGTCCAGATTTCCTGCCAGTATGACTTGAATTTATAACTATCAACTTTCTCCTGGCTATCAGCTTTGTGTTCCAAGTTCCAATAGAATACTTTCTGGTTCCTCTCAAATAACATATTTTGTTGTTTCTGCTTTGAGGATTCATTCTATCTTCGCAATCTAGCACCCTTAGCTTTGAGCTTTTGTCTAGCTTCATCGTGGTACAGGGTTAGTTTTTGTCTTAACTCAGAGTCGTTGATGTTGATTTGCATTTTATGTAGGATTCTATTAATTTTATGCTTTACTCTTCTACTTTTGTTGTTTGAAAGAAATTCATGAATTATATTAATCTCTGTTCTCAGTTTAACAATACTTTGTTCCAGTCTAAATTGCCATTATAGGGTTTTCATTATTAATTTAATTATTATTATTATTTATTTCTTGTTCTTACAATTTATTGTTTGTTCTCTTGTTTATTATTTCTATTGTTATTTATTATTTATTTATTTATTTATTTATTATTTATTATTTATTATTTATTATTTATTATTTATTATTTATTATTTATTATTTATTATTTATTATTTATTATTTATTATTTATTATTTATTATTTATTATTTATTATTTATTATTTATTATTTATTGTTTATTGTTTATTGTTTATTGTTTATTGTTTATTGTTTATTGTTTATTGTTTATTGTTTATTGTTTATTGTTTATTGTTTATTGTTTATTGTTTATTGTTTATTGTTTATTGTTTATTGTTTATTGTTTATTGTTTATTGTTTATTGTTTATTGTTTATTTTTTATTGTTTATTGTTTATTGTTTATTGTTTATTGTTTATTGTTTAGTGTGTTTATTGTTTATTGTTTATTGTTTGAAGCAATTTTATTGTTTATTGTTTATTGTTTATTGTTTTATTGTTTATTCATTTATTGTTTATTGTTTGTGTTTAGTGTTTATTCCATTTCATTGTTTATTGTTTATTGTTTATTGTTTATTCTTTGTGTTTATTAATTTATTGTTTATTGTTTATTGTTTATTGTTTATTGTTTATTGTTTATTGTTTATTGTTTATTTGTTTATTGTTTATTGTTTATTGTTTATTGTTATTGTTTATTGTTTATTGTTTGTGTTTATTGTTTATTGTTTATTGTTTATTGTTTATTGTTTATTGTTTATTGTTTATTGTTTATTGTTTTTATTGTTTATTGTTTATTGTTTATTGTTTATTGTTTATTGTTTATTGTTTATTGTTTATTAATTTATTGTTTATTGTTTATTGTTTATTGTTTATTGTTTATTGTTTATTATTTATTATTTATTATTTATTATTTAGTATTTTATTATTTATTATTTATTATTTATTATTTATTATTTATTATTTATTATTTATTATTTATTATTTATTATTTATTATTTATTATTTATTATTTATTATTTATTATTTATTATTTATTATTTATTGTTTATTGTTTATTGTTTATTGTTTATTGTTTATTGTTTATTGTTTATTGTTTATTGTTTATTGTTTATTGTTTATTGTTTATTGTTTATTGTTTATTGTTTATTGTTTATTGTTTATTGTTTATTGTTTATTGTTTATTATTTATTATTTATTATTTATTATTTATTATTTATTATTTATTATTTATTATTTATTATTTATTATTTATTATTTATTATTTATTATTTATTATTTATTATTTATTATTTATTATTTATTATTTAATTATTTAATTATTTAATTATTTAATTATTTAATTATTTAATTATTTAATTATTTAATTATTTAATTATTTAATTATTTGTTATTTGTTATTTGTTATTTGTTATTTGTTATTTGTTATTTGTTATTTGTTATTTGTTATTTGTTATTTGTTATTTGTTATTTGTTATTTGTTATTTGTTATTTGTTATTTGTTATTTATTATTATTTTTAATTATTTAATTATTTAATTATTTTATTATTATTTTATTTTATTTAATTATTTAATTATTTAATTATTTAATTATTTAATTATTTAATTATTTAATTATTTAATTATTTAATTATTTAATTATTTAATTATTTAATTATTTAATTATTTAATTATTTAATTATTTAATTATTTAATTATTTAATTATTTAATTATTTAATTATTTGCTTAAGGGCGGGAATATATTTTCAGAAAATGCCGATGTCTATTACTATAACACTCGACGTAGAAATCATATTCATCAGGTGACAGTATCAACAGCTCATTACAAAAAATTCGCATACAACACATGTACATTATTTTACAACACTTTGCCAGATGACATTAAACGATTAAATTCGATAGAAAAGTTTAAATCCCAAGTGAAATCGTTTCTGCTGCATAACTGTTTCTATACAATTAGACACTATACTGAGCATCACAAGAAAAGTAACATTAATTTTAACAATGATACATAATGCATTAATTACCATTTGGACTGTATAAATGTGTATAAATAACCTGTAACAACTATTGTACTACAGCCTCCGGGTCAATGACCCCCATCTCGATCAGGTTTTTCGGCCAGTTTCCCTGATCCATTGAGCAAATGCTGAGATGGCCCCTTGTTTGGCTTCTGGACATAAATGTAACTTCATTTTCTGTGCACGTCTTCTAGAATTCAGTGGGAAATACAGTTATTCAAATAATCGTTTCCATGTTGTCGCGGCAGGAAGTATTATTCCGAAGGACAACATGATAAGAGCCAAAATTTATTGCTTATTTAACCTTGAAAATAGATTTTATTACATGGGAAGGTCTTTTTTCAAAATTTAAGTAGTATATGATTTAGTGTAGGGATCACAGAATTTTGAAAATGTGCACACAATTCACTTTTCCCTATAGTATTATAAACCGCTTCCCATGACTCCTCCATCAAGTAATCAATGAATAATTTTATTTTACTTTTTGTAAACAATCTAGTCATACGTGTATTATTTATTGTGTTAGTGATCGCATTTCTTATAATGGTAAGAATTTGTGCATCGTGGTCACTGTATTCTAAATCTTTTGTTTCAACTTCATATCGAGTAGTAGTTTTGTTAATTATAATTTGATCAATTGCCTTCATCGAATTTTGTGTGATCCGTGTAGGTACATTAATTGTAATATCTAAATTGAAGGAATTAATTAAATTGAGAAACTTTTCTTTCTCGCAAGATTCGACCAGAAAATCAATGTTAAAATCTCCGCATACAACAATGGATTCAAAAGAGCGATTGCTGACTTTGTTAAGTGTTATCTCCAGTTTTTTCTAAGAACAAAATTATCCTTTATCCTCTATTATTTATCCTTGAAAATAGATTTTATTACATGGGAGTTTTTTGTTTCTTTTTCTCCCTTTCAAAATTCAAAATTTAAGTAGTATATGACTTAGTGTAGGGATCACAGAATTTTGAAAATGTGCACACAATTCACTTTTCCCCATAGCACGTCATACGCAGTTTTTAACTGTTTTTTTGACGTAAAATAAATAAATAAATAAAATATAATCTGCAGTTCTCTTTGTTGGAGGTCGGTAGATGCAAAGTATTATCACTTAGTAGATGCAAGTATTATCTTGTGAAGAGTAGCTTCAAAATTGTTCTTTGTTTACACCTGAACTGCATGGTACAGGAAATTACCAATGACAAAATTACCCACGTTTCCCTGTTTATTTTTAATTTTTTTAAACAAAGTTATTGTTAAAAGTTTTACTAGATAATTTTAAAAAAATGAATAAAAATGTATTATAATAAAATATTTATTAATATAATGGATATAAATATATATAATTATTTAATAGATTTTAAGGGGAGGGAAGGCAACTAAAAGACGAGTGACATCATCATTACCGCTGTGAGTTTCACAATCCATAGGGACGCCGCCGTGTAGAAACAATTATTGTCATTGCTTTATAATTAAAACAAAGCACCAAATTTGATTTTCCCATCATACTCTTCATTTTTGGTCAAATAAACTAGTGGGCACAATTAAAGCATTGGTATTTGATTTAAAGAATTGTATTAAAATATGTAAAGGGTTTTTAATAAATTCACGTATGAAAAATAAGTCAGTTTGCAACGCAAAATTTGACGATTATGTCACAAAGTACCTATATTTCTTCAGGGTAGGCAAATTTGTGTTAATTCCATCATTGCATGACAATTCCGCTTTAAACTTTCTCAAGTATTCTTCTTCCGTGATTCACGTTCGGAGGCCACTAGTGTCATTTCTATTTCTAGGTGTCTAAATCGGCAGTTTCACATTGCAATTGTGAGCGGAGTTTAACGATCCCTATGGCAAAGTATTTTGCAAGAAGTTCAAAATCGCTATTAATGGCTTTAAAATCACTAATCATGTGATGTTTTCGTATGCTATTCGTGCGCCTTGTTGTTCGGCTGTGTGCCCAGCGACATTCCACGCCCGCAAAGGCGGAAAGCGGAAGATAACACTCGTCCCTGATGTGCCGTGCCCTCCAAAACACCTGCCTATCTCTCTAGTTCAACCGCCGACTCCCGAAGCCCCTTCCCCCCGTCGCGCAATGACGTCCACCCCCTCCCAGACGTATTAAATTACCGCTCATTCAATTTCACTGAAGAAACTAAATAATCCTCCGCGTCGTTCCGCGCACCATTTTGTTGGTGACGTGACCACCACACAGTGTCAAATTTGAGAGGTCTAGGTGGAAAAAATTCAATTTTTTCAAGTAATCGAAAGCAATATCTTTTAAAACATTTGGATAATAGAATGTGCATAGTATCCGACTACGACTATATGGTTCCGAGAAATCCCATGAGATAGCGGTGATTCATGTCTGAACTTGCTCAAACGTCTACAGCCGAGCGGTCACAATGATGCGCTTCAGTGCGTCGAGTTTGCTCGAAGTATGTATCTTGTCAGTGCCGCTGAAAGTGTTATTTGTTATTGGATAGTAAAGTACATGTGTTTTCCTTGTTAATTACAGTTTTTATTATTCATTATTAGTCTGTATCTACTCACAGAAAATGCTGAAAAGGTGAGTGTTTTTCACCTGTAGTGACAAAGGTTTTTGAATTTTGAGTAAGGTTTTAACATAGTATTTCACCTAATTCCTCTGCGAGGCGTGTTTATATTAGAGCTGATATCTTTGGGTATTCAAGTAATCAAAAAAACTGCCCAAACTTGCGCACTAATTTTTTATTTACTATTAACAGAATGGCGGTCTCATTTTCCCGGAATACACTTTTTGAGATATGGATCAAGAACTCGAAGTATTCGAAGTTTGATGTTATTTTCACTCATGTTGTTCAAGAAATGGGAGAAAATAAATATTCGGAAACTATCTTAAAGGACATTAAGCAGTAGATTAGGAATTTTGGTCACAAAGTTAATACCAAATGGGAGGGAGAAGCAAGACATCGACAGAGATTTCAGGACACTTACTCGTCTTGGCTGAATGAAAGCATTTCATTTTCGCTACAATCTGACCCGAGTACATCGAAACTAGATACGCCTACAGCCGGGCCTGGCCGTCCAACAAAGTTTTTCAGTGTATGTGGTCAAAGAGTTAAAAAAATGAAAGTGCAGCTCATCGTACAAGCAAGCACTGAGGAGATCAGTTTGGCGGCGGAAATGAAATTAAGATAAGAAGGTAAAAGAGATTCAGCATCAATCGTTAAAGAACTTATCATTGCATCTCTGAATAAGGGTACGACTAGAGAATTCAAAAACCTTTGTCACTACAGGTGAAAAGACTAGAAAGTGTTTATTTGAAGACCAGGCGTCACTGTCGCCAGATCAGGCTCTCGCATTAATGGTGGATGTAAACCTTTCCACTCGACAATACCGACGAATTCAGTTGCAGGCTGAAAGTCTCAACTGTAAATTTTATCCCCCGTGCCATAGAGTTTCAGAGGCTAAGATGCTGTGCTATCCCCAAGGGATGAAAGTAACAGAAACAGCAGCTGAAATATTTCTGCAGTTCCTCATTGATCATATGGTCAGTCACCTGTGCCAGGTTGCAGAGGTTAGAGATAAACTTCATATGTCTGACAGCACAACCTTTCACATAATCGTGAAATGGGGATGCGATGGTTCAGAGCAGAACAGATATAAGCAGAAGTTTTCTGATGAAAATACTACGGGTGAAAGCCTGTTTGGTGTTTCTATGATTCCCATGGAAATTTATTGTGAAACAGATGTCTCGAAAACAATAATATGGAAAAATCCTATGCCATCATCGACAAGATACTGTTGTCCCAACACCATTCTGGTATGCTAAAGAGACGACAGAAGTGATCACTAGAGAAGTCAATAAAGTGAGACAACAAATAGAAAACTTGTACCCACACAATTATTTCTGGACGAACGCACCATTTCTGTAACAATTATGATATTTTGCATGGTGGACGGGAAGATATGTAACGCGATGTTATCATGCTCGTCCTCAAACTGTTGTTATATCTGTGAAGCAAAACTAACTGAAGTGAATAATGAAAGAAGATGATCAGAAAGAGAAATAAATAAAGATTATCTTTCCTTTGGATTATCTCCTCTGCATTTCTGGATAAGACTAATGGAATGTATTCTGCACATTTCATACCGTTTAGAAATAAAAACATGGCAAGCAAGAGGGGCTGGAAATAAAGATAATGTAAACAGAAAGAAGAAAGAAATTCAGGAAAAATTCAGACATGAATTAGGTCATTTAATTGATATTCCTAAACAACAAACTAGCAGCACAAATGACGGCAACACTGCTCGTAGATTTTTTAGAAATCCAGAAAAATCGGCAGAGATAACAGGAGTGAATGTGAATTTGATTAAACGTCTAGGAGTTATATTAGAATGTATTAATTGTAACTACAAAATTAATTTGTCTACTTTTCAGGCGTATGCAAAAGAAACATGAGAACTGTATCTCCACCATTACGCATGGTATCCGATGCCTGTAAGCCTGCTAAAAATCTACTTCATGGTAAAGACATCATTGAAGCTTGCATTCTCCCAATTGGTCAATTTTCAGAAGAAGCTCAAGAGGCGAGAAACAAAGACAATAGGCGCTATAGGGAACACTTCACTGGGAAAACATCTAGATGTGATACAAATACGGATCTTATGAACAGACTTCTAATAACATCAGATCCATATATTGCTAGTTTGCGACAATCTCCAAACATTATACAAAAAAAACTAAATCTTGAAATGCTAAATCTTTTAGAAACTCCGGTAGATTTTAAAATGTCAGTAACCCAAAATTTTGATGGCAAAGATTCATCAGATTCTAGTAATAGCAGTAGCGAATCAGAATAATTGCCCTCGTATTTTGATTCGTTTAAGATTTCTACATTTGTTGTTTTCTTTCTGTATTTTATTGCTTATTTTATGGAAAACTATGTTGTAAAACATCATGTTTAAAGAATATATTTTGTTCTTGTTTTCCCTTATGTGATCTGGTAGATTTATAAATACATGTTACTGCAAACATTCCTAATTTTGGCCATTTATTTTTCTTCACAATCACTGAAATCCCCATGCTATTGTTTGACAGAAAAGAAAATCTGTTTTTTCTTCTAAACCAAATATTGCATTACACTGCAGTCAATTCTGAGCTGAAACAAACTGCATTATGAGATATGTTCTTCTTTAATGTCATATTTCACACTAAATATTAGTAATAAAAAAAGCGCAGTGATACTCCAAGATGTTCGCCTTCAAAACGAAGCAAGCGGAAGAACACATCCCGTCTGAAAGACTGCGCATGTCCGCAGTCCAGAAGCTGTGAGTCGCATCCTGATTACAAATGCTTTCATCGCCTATTTCGCAATATCCTTGCAGACGAAAAGACAGACTTGTGATGTCACATTGAGAAGAGTAATAAATCACGAGCGACGAAAACAAGTGCTAGTGTCCGCCTCTTTTCGTCTCGAGGGACACGCGGACATTCAGACCGTGTGCGTGTAGCCAAGGGCGTATGCACTAGAGAGTTAACCTTCTCTCTACACCTTCAAATTCTACGACCCTAAGGAAAAAGTTTTAAAGTATATGTGTACCAAATTTCACCAAAATATGACGTATGATTACGAAGATATTAATTTTTTTCCTTCTAGATTGCCCAAATTTGACACTGTGCGCTAGTCCGAATTGCGCGCAAGGAAATAACAAAAGTCCAATTCCCTCGCAAACCAGAATTTTCGCAACGAAACGAAATATGCCATTCGTCATGAAATTCAACAACATACCTGTGGTATTGTGTCCCAATCGTTTTGAATCACTCTACATATACAGGATTAGCCGGGTATTCTCGAAAAGGTTCAAGATCATGAATGGAATTTTCATCGAACGATTCAGGACTTAGGGGCTCATCAGTTGTACTTCTTTTCTCTTTACAGATTTTTTATTTTAAAGTTATTGGACTAACTTTAAACAGATTCATTAAAAATAGAGATGAAGATGAAAGTATAAAGAATTTATTACGGTCGAGTTCAAAACAAAAAAGAGCCTATTGCCTTAAAAACGTATTTTGTAAAAAATAAACAATTTAAAAATTCAGCATAAATATGCTTATAAACATTTGTTGAAAGATTGTTTCTTTAGCTTTAATTTGAGATCAACTATAAGTTTTTACAAGCAATACAGTTAGAGCAAAAAACTATTAAACATTGCGATATTGGAGAAAAATAAATATATTTCGATAATTGTAACTTCAAAATTATTTTTTTCTGAAAAAATACAGGTCTTGTATTTTTCACAATAGTGCAAAAAATATTAGATTATGGATCACTTCAGGTTTTGGTTTATCCAGTTTTACGTGGAATTACTCCTATCCAAATTTGCAACAAAAAGCGTCATATGCAATCGGAAATGCAAATTTGGGTATAAAAGCTTCGAAACGTATCATCAATTCTTTATTGCTTCAACTTTTCAAATACTGAAGAAAAAAATACAATAAAACCGAATATTCCTTAGAATTAAATACTAAGAGGAACAGAGGATGTTTGGAACCATCTGCTTGACAACCCCGTAGGTTCTACAAAAGATAATTGGTCATTTTTGCCATTACAAGTGCTGGTGCTATTGGTGTGTCATGCTCGTTACATAGGGCATTATACTTTTTCTTTAGAGCAAGGGAGTTTTTTTATGAAAAAGGTTTGAGTAGTGTTCATGTAAAGTTAGTGCATACACGACTGGTGTAGTGTAGCCAACTTGAAAAGTCTACAAGGTTTGTCAAGTATGTGAACAAATTATGAGTTTTTAAAAATCTTTTACCTTATTTTATGTTCTCAACATTTCTTACACCACTAGATGATATTATGCAAGTATTACCCGCACCTTTTTTCCATCGGCTCCATGAATTCTATGGCGTTATAATGCTTGTGTTTTTGTAAAGGATCTTCCCTTCACTAACCCGACACTATCTGCCGATGTTCGGACACTTTTTAATTATTTTTATTTGTTACTATTGGTACTGTGGAAACCTATTTTGCACTGTGACTAACACATTGTGCATATAGAATTTATGACTTGAAAATTTGTTAACTAATGCTTGTTAATATTGTTTACTATGTGTCTAATTGCTCGATCCTTTTCAACGCTAGTAATTTACAGACAATAATACAATATTGACAATAATCAGTGGCGGCTCGTGGGTATTCGCACATTCGCATGTGCACACCCAAATTAATTCGGTGCCATTTCTCTTGAACATCTCTTAACAAGAGGGGAGTACAAGTCCTCTCAGAGCATTTACGAAACATGGTATTTCAAAACACGCGCCGTTCGGAAGCTGCGATTGCCGGTCCGTCCGCCTTTCTTTCGTGAAAGCCTGCGGGAGCACACTCGGGAAAATGCGACCGAGGAAACGGCATCCTTGGCTGCCACGGGGTTGCAGGGGAAGGAGGGGGGGCACGGTGGCTTATGGAGGACTGGAGCAATCCCCGCGCAGTGCTCCTTCTACGGCGCAGGCGCAGTGGCGATCTCGGGAAATGCCTTGACGTGTCTCGAAGATATAACACTCGAGTAGCACAAGTTTTTAACAGAAGTGTGTGACATTGAACGAAGGAAGTGTGAGATATCTCTCCACTTAAATGAGATTTCGCACTAGCGCGCGAAACGCGAACGCACTGCTGTGAAGTGTTGCATTCATAAAAATGTTAATTGTATATAATATGTGTATTCTCTTGTGTTTTAAAGTGAGTTGCAATTACAAAACCATTCCGAAGTATTCAATCCCGTAGTGTATTTTGTAAACGAAGTATTAGGCTACGTTTCAATGTGTTTTGAGAAACCGAAATCAGAGAATTCTTTTTCTGTCAAGGGTGTTTGTGCAACTAACAATGAATAGCGTTGAAAATATGAAACGTAAGAAATCAATTATTTCAATGAAAAAGCCACAGAAAAAAATTGCTGAAAATAAACAATGGAATGGAATTATTTGGCATCCTATCAAACTTCAAAAGATGATTTGTGTTTAATTGTCATTATTAATGTTAATGTGTGTAAATGCATGCATGTAATGTATGTGAGTGAGAGTGAGAGAGAGAAAGAGAGAAAGAGAGAAAGAGAGAAAGAGAGAAAGAGAGAAAGAGAGAAAGAGAGAAAGAGAGAAAGAGAGAAAGAGAGAAAGAGAGAAAGAGAGAAAGAGAGAGAGAGAGAGAGAGAGAGAGAAGAAAAACGTTGCACACCCTAATGACATGGCCACGAGCCGCCACTGACAATAATTGAACTGTAAATAATATAAAGTTCAATATGGGTGATGTAACGCGTAATGTCTACGTTTGGTGTACTTGTATTGTTCTCTTATGAGTTTTTTCCCCAAAGAGTACAAATCCAATAATACATTTTATGACAAATGTACTATATCGCTCCTAAAAGTCAAAATGCCAACTGCATCACTTAAAAAAATAACCGATCGGATAGACCACTGTATTAGATAAACATATGTTCCATTATATACGTAGTCAAAACGAACTATGCTGATATTGGGAAACTACAGACCATTCATCATCTTCCCTTCACCGTTTAAGGATTGGAAATTATAATGGCAGAGACACATTATCACAATGCACCAACTGGTTAATGTGGAATCACACCAGCAGTATGTGCTACAGGTCTTCCAGATGTTTAACGTGCGCGGAGGATCTCAGTGCCTCAGGGACAAACATGTGAAATGTGCTAATTGTCAGATGGCTCATCTAGCTTGTAGCGGATTCGCCTCCTTGGACGGCCTTAAAAAAACCGCCGAGCGAGCATGAAAAAAGCACAACTGCGCCAAAAACGCACATATTCACAAAACTATTTAAACCCAACAACCTGGGCAACGACGAAGGAAGAAATAATCCAATTCAACAGAAACATCGAACCCTAGAAGGCAAGAGTGCAAGACAGAATTCCAACTTCGATCGTCAAAATTCTACCTCCCAAAGCCAAGAGTCTTATTCTCATCAACTTCAATTCCTGCCCCTGTCTTTGCTACTTTCCATCTATTTGGAACTAATAGTGCTACAACAGCACATTGTTGTAAAATTTTTGGATTCCTCATTTAAGAGATCAGATTTTTCAAAAAGGTCTTATAAGTCTTGAAAAATATGGTAATATCACTGTTGGTATTCACAAAAAAACAAACAAAGGGGTAACACTTGCAAAATAAAATCACAACCAAAACATTTCCCTACACGACCAACTAAATCAAACAAGAATAATAAGCGTATAAATTCAGGGAGTTTCTGTTATGTAGTTTCTACCATAAGGCAAAAGATGAAAAGTTCATAAGAAATACGGGCAAGTTTCTGCCAGTTGACCCACAGCAGTTGGTTGAGGTAATTTGAATAATATGTGCTCAGTATCGACTTTATATTCATCTGTGCCATCATAGGCAAATTTCAGGTTGTCACCTACAGTCACTTTCTTTAGATAATTTATATTGAAACAAACAGAATCAACTTCTGCTAGTATTTCAACTACAAAATACTCGGTCGATTTTTCCCTAGTACTTTAACACAAACCGAGTTTCCAACATGAACATTTTAATCTTCAAGCCGAGTTGCGAGAACTTCTGCTTCTATTTCTTCTTCCATTAGTAAATTCAAGTCATCGTCTGATTCTTCAGAAGAGGTTTGACAGGTTTTTGTCTTTTTCAGTTTTTTGACTGGCTTCTCGGTTGCTTTCCTGCATGAAGGTTTTTGTTCTTCTTTTTCGTCTGTTTTATTTTGTAAGCAGTTTCCAATTTGTTTCTTTTGGGAGTATCCATCAGAATTCGTGATGTCCCTTTTTCTCCCCTCGGCTATCAGTATTGTGGGGAGGTGCCTTAGGAATAGGCATCAGCATTTCAGGTGTTACCAAGACAGATGAAGACGGAGAGCTCTAAACCTGTTCGTAGGTACAACGCTTGTACAACGGTGTGTCACAAAAATGACTTTTGGCGTCTGTTGGAACTTCTGTTATATAGATACGATAGATTAAAAATCAGAAATAAAACACCTAATTCATACCGAACTGAAGTGAGCATGACTTTTATGTTTCACACTTACTACAAACATGAGAAAAATGTTTTGGAATAATTCTTGTTCGTTGGTACACTCAAAAAAATGAAAAATGGAGTTGTGACTTCCCCCTTTGTTTGATTCGCCTGAGATCACGCGTGCACCGGACACTTGTCAGGCCACGCGTTCCTGACCTCCACCCACACGCGTGCCAAGTTTACCGAGGTGGCTTGCCGAGTTCCGGAGCCGCATTCGTAGGTACACCTGGTCGTAAGTTCAACGGTCTCCCCTACCTTGTTCTTTCCGCGAAAAAAAATTAAAGACAAAAGGAGCGACTTTGGAGCGATTTTTGAGATTTCTTTTATTTGCATTAACTACTGACCGAAATTACGTGACAACTACTATGTTTTTAATTGTACATGCCCTTGTTTAGATGTAATTTTTTAGAACATGTTTCATTAAAGACAAAAATCTATATCTTCAATTTTGTACTTTTGCAATGTTAACTTTTTCCAATTTTCGAAAATACAGAGTGTTCGCCGAAACTGGGACCAGCGCCGATTTTTCATCGTCCTTTGTTGCATTTGAGGAGAAAATTTCAAGAAAAAAGTTTTAAAATTTCTTATATTTCATGCAAAATTATGCGGAAACTTCTCATATTTTCGAAAAATTTTACATGACCTTATTTTAATGCGTCTCTAAGGTACCTTAAAATTATGCTTATCTCTACCTTAAAATTATGAAAATCGTGAAATTTTGTTTCTCAATTTTTTATTGGGCCGTATGCTCTGTTTCATTCTCTTTGAAATGCTTCAAACCGTTTCTTGTTACGTTTCTTAGTTCTGGAGATTTTTTTATTTTTATTTTTATTTTTTATTTTTTATTTTTTTCGAAGCGTGTTTCAAATGTCAAGTCCTTAGTGAGTGAACTTCAGATGCATTTTCCCTAATTGGGAATTTTCAGCTCTGTCATGCATGTCAAACATCACAAATCATACACTACAAAAATAATTTCATTATTTTTGCAGCACGTTAATGTGTCACGAAACGTTTCATTTATACGAACTGAAATGTCCAGAATAAATTTATAAACAATTATTTTTTCTCAAATAATCAAATTCTGACTCTTTAGTTTTCACAGTACCTTTACCATTCTAGTTTATTTACTAGAATATACAAATGTGATTAATTTAAAAAAAGAAGAATTATCCTAATATATCAATTTGTTGTAAAGTTGTGATGTAAAAACCTTCATATAGGCCAATAATTTATAAACACAGATTTTTGAAAAAAAAGTTATTTAATCTCTAATACCGTAAAGAAATCAAATGTCCCAGGGAAAACAATATAGACATGAAATTCTTAATTTTTATTTTTCAGGTAGACAACTACCTTAAGGAACAAATTTTAATAAGGAAGAAAATATCCCCTTCTCTTCCTGGAGCTTTTTCCAGCTTCAAGGCATGCCAATTTCGGCTACCCGACCCGGGTATCCATTATATCTCTTATAGGGACGCATATTAATCTTTACAATAGACACACATCCGGGCTCGTCGGTCTGTGTGGTCAGCAGACTCGTAAGGCCTTGCACGACAAAACACATGAAAGACTAGAGACAAACAACTATGCTCACTGCGCGGCGGGACTGGAACTCGCGACCCTTTTGACCGGCGTTGACGCTCTAGCGACCTCGGTCATCCGGTTGTTAAGGAAGAAAATCTCTATCTACAATGTTTTAGTTGTAGGAATAACACGAAAAATCGAACTTTTGCGATTTTGCCCGGCATTGAGAGTTTTTCTGTCGAAAAATCGCAGTTTTCTGACGCACAATTACAATACTTTCTCATGTTACGAGTAAAGCGAAATTAAAGTCTTTTCTCAAAAACCGCTCCAAAGTTCTTTAATTTTTTCCACGCATAGGACAACGGACGCTTAAAACAATAGCGCAGGTCATATTCGTTGAACTCTGAATTTTCAAAAATTATAAAAGTTAGAAATTATGCTGTGGTAGCACGACACCCAGCCTTAGGACCAGCTTAAAAATGCGAAGGTCAATAATGCCATCAGTAGTTACAACCCTGCAAAAGCTCTGACTGGCTGTCGATCAATATCCTTAAAGAGTAAAACTCATATACACCCAAGCCGAATTAACATTCCAACTAGTGGTGCTAAAACAGCACCTACTTTTTTCACCTGTTACCGTTAACCGTGCACGCAAAGTTACGCGGAAAGTAATCAAATTTTCGAAAAATTGTTACGACTTTATATCAAAATCTATCTTTAAGTAACAAATTTCATTAAGGGAAAAATCTTCATAATTCTAGTTGTTGGAAGACGTCAAAAATTTTTGAATTTTCGAAAAATCAATTTTTAACGAAAATGAGACCTGCACCATTCTCTTAAACGTCCACACTATCCAACAATAATATATAATATCCAAATATATATCCAATAATAATATCCAAATTCACACTATCCAACAGTAAAGTTTAATAAAAAACGATGGAGCCATTTTATCGAAAATTTGCAAAATATCCCAGGGATTTCATGTAAAGAACCCCTAAAATAAAAATATCTATTTCAAATTCTTGGGACCGTGACATCAGCCAGATTGAGTGGAGAATATCAATATTGGATAAAATCGGCTGAACGGTTTAGCCGCCGTTTTGGCGCTAGACGGACAGACAGATTTTGCCGATTCGATTCGATTTTTTGCTATCCAGGACCCAGGAAACGTGAATTCTGGCTACATTACGAGTTTTTTGCTTCAGGATTTTTTCCTAAATTTAGCAACTGGATTTATTCACTTCTTCGTTACCATGGCCTTGTATTATTGCTCTGGCCCTGCAATTGCAAAATTCACCTTTTTTTTTCTTTTTTTTTTTTTTTTCTTCTCCCACAACTTTATATAACCTTCTCTCTACTCCGTAGCCAGAAAGTAACAAGGGATACAGTTCGTGCAAATTAGAAGACCACGCCAAACCAGCATTGATTAAATAATTCTATGGCTGCTGTGCAATAAAAAATGAGGAGACGTGGAGTCACGGATCAGTCAAGTCATTTTGTCCACATCTGGGCTTACGCAGCCTATCGAACAAAACATGACATGTTGCCGAAGAATGAGTGATACGGGATGTGCTGATCGCGCGGTATAATTTGAACTTTTGCTCAGTTCAACTGTTCAGGTTATCGTATATTTTTCTGTTGTTATGTCTTACCAACCTTGAAAGCAGACGAATTATCAGCTGACAGTTTGCTGTGGCGCTCGAAATGATAGCATAACGGCGACGTGGGTGCCTTCCGGGCTTCGTGTGCTACTTAATGTGAAAGGTGACTTTCACGGAAACAGAAGTTGACGCGTTGAATAGATATTGTTACATGTGTTCCTGCGACTTTTAACATCGTGTAAGCTGTGACGTTTTCTCAACGAGAGTTTACTTCGCCAGTTGGATTGTCAGTTTTGTAGCTGTATTAGTTTTTGACAGTGACACATTACTTTTGTGTTTCAATATGAATCGTAAACAGAAAGATCTATCTATAGACAGAGCTAAAGCGAATGGAATTTCACAACCGAAATTTCAGAGTGGAAATTCCGAATCAAAACCAAAAACTCCAGATAATAGTGGTGTAGTTTATCAAGTCTTCATTTCATTATTATTGGATTTATTGGCTTTCACCATGATTCTGCCTCTCTTTCCATCGATTCTTGATCACTACAGACTTAATGATAGTCCAGATGGTCTATATCCATGGCTTCTGAAGCAAATCAAATTATTTCAGCAATTAACTGGAACTCCAGATAGATTTAGTTCCGTGTTATTTGGTGGTAAGTTATATTTTGTGATATTGAAATATTGATGTGTAAGAAACTGTAATCAAGCTTGTTCTCCAGTTATGATAAAGGAATAGGAAAGAAAAAGTACAAACAGAATATGAGAAGCAAAATGAAAAAATAATTGTAAACAGGAATTTTGATTTTCATATCCTCGCAAAATTAAGTTAACGTGTATCATTGCTGTAGTTTTGACAGAAAATTCTTTTCGTATTAAACTGTAGTCAAATTTACAAAGATGACTGAGACCCTGGATATAAAATATGTGATTAAGAATTGCAAGAAGAGACACCTTTTTCACCCTGAGTTTGTCTTTGAAACTTTGTAAATTCAAGATTACTCACCACTAAATAAATATTACTTTTTAAATAAACATTATTTTCAATTTATGTAGATTAATTTTTGTGAGAAAAAAAGTCTCATTTGGAAGAAAGCATTTGCAGTGAGATTATTGAACTGGAAACAAGTTTGTTGATAATATTTATCTTCACTTGTACATTAGCAAATTGCCTATCTTTAATAATTAATCATGGAAGATATACTTCTTTAAAATGACCAACACTTTTTTCTCCAATTCATATTTTTGGATGTTTCAGGTTTTCTTGGTTCCATGTTTTCATTTTTACAGTTTTTGGCTTCACCCCTTATTGGTGGTATTTCAGATGCATATGGTCGTAAGCCAGTAATGATTTGTTGCCTTGTGAGTATTTGCTGCTTTCGTGTTCTGTTATATTTCTTTTCTTTTTTTTATTGAAGTAACTATGAGATGCCATTTCTCTATATATCGTAAGGAACTACTACTGAAATTCTGTTTCTTATCAAGTTAATTTGCTTATCCACATTATCAGGGTTTTGTTAGATTTTTGTGTTCAGTTGTGTGTTAGACTACAGTTTTTATCTTCCTCAACACTTAAAAATCAAAAAAATCATTCCGTTTATACTACTGCTATTGTTTCCAACTATTGTGAAAAAGCAATTGAAGACATCTAACATGGATAAAATCTCAAAAGCAATGACATGTTTTGAAGAAGATACTTGCTATTCAATTCCAGACTATAAACAAAACTTGAACATTAGGGGTGAATTAAAGCTCTTCAACCTAACAGAAAAATTGATACACTAAGAAGGAATTGGCATGATCAGTAATGAGTCCTAGAAGATCAGATACAAAAAACATTCTACAGTTACAAACCTGAGATGGAAAAGAAATAGGGGTAGGGCAGAAAGGAAATTCTTGAAGAGAGAAGGGACCAAATAGATTCAACCTGTGCTGTATACGACAGTACAGTAAAGTCAATAATTCAATCCAGATCATCAATAATCGGGATTTGATTCTTCCCCCACAAAATTGCATGAACTTGCATGTGTATGAATGTATGTTCGTATGTATTTGGTGAAGTGTAAAGACATACTGACCCATTCATTGCTTCATTTTGAAAATCAGAACAGTTTGATAATCTAGAAGGAATCCAATCTCAATAACTCTGAATCATCAGTGTTGTGCTATATTTGTTTTAAAATGAAACATCATCAGGTTTTCCTTTGGATATAGCAGAGGCCATTCAGATTTTTTCTCTAACAAAACATTTGTTTGGGTTTTGTCATAGCATGGTAAATTTGAATGTTTGCTTTGCAGGTTGGTATTGCTTCTTCGTATGTACTTTGGGCATTATCCAAGAACTTCGCATTTTTTGTTGTTGCGAGGATTATTGGTGGAATTAGTAAAGGAAATGTGAGCTTGTCTCTTGCAATTGTTGCTGATGTTTCAACACCAAAGACCAGAGGTCGTGGAATGGTAAGGTATATTAATAAAACTTGCATGTATCTTTTGTGGGCTTTGATATAACATACATTCATCTATTTTTTCCAGGCTCTAGTGGGTGTTGCTTTCTCAGTGGGCTTTATTGTTGGGCCAGTAATTGGAGCTGCATTTGCTCATTGGTCTCATGGTCAAACTGGAGACTGGTATGTTGTTCCAGCCTCATTTGCTTTGGGACTGGCTGTAATGGATGTATTCTATGTTACAATGTTTTTAAAAGAAACATTACCAAAGGTATGGCAAGAGAAGTAACAATTTTGAAATTCTTAAAATGAAAATATTTTATGTTCAAAATCAGTTGCAGGTCAACGGTTTGTATTTATTTTTATTACTTTAATTGTGAGTAAACTCCTGATACATGGCTATTAATTAAGGCACATTTAAACAAAGCTTGTCCACACAAGCATGCACACCCTCACACATACACACATACTCACGCTTGTGCATACACATGCTCACACAACCACTGTATATTTATTCACATACTCTATGTACCGTATACTGAATTTCAATTTCTACTCAGATATACAATAAAGTCACACTTGGCTACTATAGTTCAATTTTCCCAGGCAGTAACCTTGGAAAAGGTAAATACTGTTGGCACATGAAATCATTCACCAATGGAAACACACGGGCTTATTGGAGAAAAGAAAAAAAATAGAGATAATTTCACTTTCTCTACTATTTTCTCTTGTGATGCAGTGCCAAAATTCAAGAACTGTTGATAGATAAGTTTTGAGAAATCTGGACTACTTTCCCAATTCACAAGTTATTTAGAAATGTTTGGAAAAATCCCGTGTTGAGAAATGGATTCTTGATTTCAGAAAATTATGGAAAATGTGTATTAAAAAGTGTATACTTAATAGATAGCAGATCTTGTGGAAACTCTTCCCAATTCCTTCTGCTTCTGTGGTGGAAGAAATTATTGTGGCATGATAGTATTGCTTTTACAAAACCTTACTTAATTTAAGTTGTTATTAATTTTTTATTGAGAACATTCACTCTTGGGTAATTTAGCCTGCCTAGTTTGATTTTGAAACTTGATATCAATTTGAAGGGCAGTAAATCATTCTTTCTTTATCTTTTCTTAAATTTTTGCTCCTCCCTGTGCTCTCACATGCTCATACATGATATGTTCCATTTGTTCCTTTTTCTCTGTTCATTGAACAGCAATTTCTTCATAATTCTCTGTCTACTTCACCTCCAATTAATCATAATTGGAATAGTATGAATCGTGGAGTCTACAAATATTAAATATCAACCTAATATTTTTTTGTTTTATTTTGTTTCATTTTCTCCTTCATCTGTGCTTATATTTTTTTTCAAATTGTATGTCAGTAGATTGGGGTAATATGTCAGTAGATTGTACAAAAAGATAAAAAAATAATCAAATTCATTTTTTATTTTAGGCAAATCGAAAAAAGTCTGTTATCACTAGTTTGAATCAGGCAGTGGCCTATATAAATGTAATCGATTTATTTCAATTCCGTGCTGTCAAGGAAATTCAGAAGAAAGGTAAGTATTTTTATATCACTTTCAGTGATATTCATTTGGCATCTTATAATAATGTTTCCATCTTAATTTCATGGTATAATAAAATAATGATGAGAACAGTGATCCAAATTTAAGTATAAATTATATATTTTAAGAACTCAATTTCTGCTGAAAAGTTATTTAGCAAATTTCTGCTGGCTAGCAAATTTCAGGCAATTAGCAAATATAAGTAGAGCTGTAATTTAAAATACCTGTATTTCCTAAATATTTTGATTCCTTATAGAGCTCCTTATACTTCAAAGTATATAAGCTTATGAGCCTTAAAAATATAGTATGTAACTGCTCCGTTCAAAATAGTATAACTTTGTGGAGGTCATTTGTATGTTTGGGATCGATTGTTGATGTTTAATTCTTAAAACAGTTTCACGATATCAAGTAATAAAAAAATCCAAGTCTGTTATTTAGGGTTTGAGAGGTCTTTGGTTGAGGGAAATCTTTTTTAGATCCAAATAATAAGTGAGGAACTGAAAGCACATTCTGTGACTATTGTGTGCATTATATTCTTGTGTTGAAGTCTTCTGTTCAAATAGAAATAATATTAATGATCTTTGCACTAGATATTTTATGTTCTTTCTCTACTAAATTTTCTTTCTGTGATTTATAAATTTGAAATTAGGTTATTGTGGTGTGTCTCTATGAATTTTATTTTAAGTTTCTTCTATCATATTTCTTTTCTATTGCATGTAATAATAACTTGCAATTTGTCTTCTCTTGTGGTGTTATAGTACTCGTCTTTCAGATTACTTAATAGAAATGTGACTTTGCTTTGTTCTGATTTGAATGATTTAAGTTTCTTGCAATACAAAAGTTATATTATATATCAGACATAAGGACGTGAATATTGCCTTATATGTTATGCTGTTTATTAATGTTTTGTGCTTGAATACATATGTTAATGTTCTTGAAAATATATTGAAGTGTGTGGGAGGATTGTATTGAAGTGTGAATCTGTAGATATGTCATAGTGTGCATTTTTGATTACTGAATTATTTTTTCTATCAAGTACTTATGAACTGTTCGAATTGTGTATGCACCCTTGTGGTGTTGAAATTATAATTGCTTTTGCATAATTTCAAGTGATGTATTCATGTGTATGTTGCTTATGTGCAGTCCCCAAATTGTATTTGAAGCTTTGGGAAGTACCTACTACTTAATCAGAACAGTTTTTTGTCTTACTAAATTCTTCCTTCCTTACCTTTTTTGTTTCCTTCAATACCTTTCTTCCAACTTTTCTTCCATCCCTCCTTTTACTTCTTTCTACTTTTCTCTTTTATTTATTTCCTCATCTTTGTTTATCAATGATTAGGTCATCAGGTGATAACAGTGCAATTACATGCACATGATTTGTAAGTTATGTATAAGTAGATTTGTACTGGTAATAAAATTTGGACTTTGTTTATATTCTTTTTATGCAAATTTGTTGTGGAAATATTCTTCCTTTGCCTATTATATCATAAGTAGGGGAAACTGTTCAGCAGTAAACTCTAAACATAAAGCTAATGGTTTCATTTGGTAATACCCTAACTATATACTTCAAATGTGCCAACCTTTTTCGAAATTCGCTTCTTCTTGATTTGACCATAAAATATGCCTTTACTAAATTTATATGCTTTTTTTTCTTTTCTTTTCTGATTGAATTAAAGTAGTTTGGTCTGGAAAAACATTAATTTAGGGTCTATTTTTCTCTTTCCTTTTCCCAATTTTTTTAGTACAAATTTTGTATTACAATTTATTAATTCTTTTTATGGCTACTTAAAGGCTTGTTATAAACTACTGTATTAATGTGCAGGTCTATAAATAATACTCTGCTCTCACTTCTAGAAGTAACTATCTCTTTTAAGATCTACCAGTTACAGAAATATGATGTCGCTAACTGTACATAAATACAGTAAAACCTGTCTTAAGTCGGAATCGTTTGAGTCCAACATTTTCTTCTGTCTTGTACAGGTTTTTTGGCGTATTCAGGTTTGCAATAAAAACTGTAAATTTCTTTATGAAAACCTTGACAGAAGTGTTGCTTCATTTGTGTTCTTCAATTAGTCTAATTTTCTCATCAAGAGTTAACGTTTTCAATTTTCCATCTAACATCATGAACACTTGAACAACACAATACCTTTAACTCATGGAACTGAACAACAGTAAATGTTAAGAACCATATAACCTAAAGCATGTATTACAAGAACTGGGGAAGGCTCGCTCTTCACTTCTCTCCTTCCTCTACACAGGCTTGTGAAGGTCTGTATTATTACAAATAAACAGGCTTTTGCATGAGTAGCATGGTATATATAATGTTCGGACGAGGGTAGCTGAGAAAGGGAACGGACGAGCATAGCTCTGAGTGTTTCGTAGTATGGTGTCATCACACTTACAAGGAAATGTCAATTTTAAAAGAATATTTGTTTTCCATCTTATCCAGAATTTTTAATATCATTTTACCAAAAATTTCTTTCCGTTTCTGCGTTAGGCAGGTTTCCGGCTTTTCCATTGTGCTTTGCATTGGAAAATAGTCCATTCTGAGATTTTGTTCCAGCGAAGGCAGGTTTCCGCCTTATGCAGGTTCCACCTTAGACAGGTTTTGCTGTAGTAGGTTTTGAAGGATCAATATAATATGAGAAAATGGTAAAATAATTGTGTTTGATCATTGGTATAATTGTTTACATCAGTATGCATATACTATGTCAAATCTAGACATCAAGGAAATATTTTCGAGGAAGGAGCTTAGAGTAGTTTCTATTGTGACATGCAGTGATATTTATAAATACTTAGTGTATTAGAGGAGTTGAATCTCTCTGGAGGCCAATACGAGGAAATGGTTAAGGGCTCACGGGCTCTCTGTTGAGAACATTTTTTTCTTGTTTCAGAAATTTTATTGCATGTTGATTACATTGTTATAAATACTTCTGAGAAATAGAGAGGTTGCCAACAAAATAGAGTTATGATTGCCTCTAAATTTTGATATTGTTTAAAACATTATTTGTTCTGTGATAATTTCTCAAAATTGAAAAAGAAAATAAATTATTTCGAAACATGTTTTCTATAATTTTTAATATTTCTTAGTTTTTGTATGTTTATTTATATTTTTCTTTTTTCATTTGAAAATTGTCATATTATTATGATAATCATTTCTAATAATTATTATAATAATAGTTATAGTATTTCTTCTCTACTTATGATTTAAACATTTGTCCATAACCTGACAATCAGAGAGACATTATCAAAAGAGGATAAATATTTCAATTGGTTATTTCATTAAGAAATGATGTGATTGAAATATATTATAGGGATGATGAGTCTTCTGATGCAGTAGGATTAAATTCAGTGCATGTTTCTCCTAAAATATTCAACTAGTAAGGAAATTGTTAATCCCCTAGTTGATTATTAACGAGAGATTCTTATGTTGAATTTTCAAAATTCATTGTATTGTATGCTCTCTTATTATTGGATTAGAAATTAATATTTGTGAAAGAAATTCACTTCAGAAGAAGGATTTTCAAATAATTCCTGGAATTCCAAATTATAATGAAACAAATGTATGGACACAAGAAGACATGTAACACACAACACACACAAAATTTGAACTTCATTGCCAAACACTTCTTTATGGCATTGAAACAGATATTGAGAAAGAGACAAGGGGTTGAAGCTGCCCAAAGAGACACTTAAAATCAGTACTGAAAATAACTGGAAGATACAAAATAATAAAAGCAATAGGAGCAAAATTGAGTACAAATATGTGGTTGCACATAGTGACAATCTGATTTCAGTATGGAAACAAATTTCATTCAGGTCACTTAAATGCTAAAAGAATAAAGCTAAAAGTATGGAATCAGCCTGCCCTGAATACAGATCAAAAGGAGTTGGAGAAGTCGACCAAAGAAGATGCGAAGAACAGGAACATCTCAGAAGAGACAAAGGGACAGCTGGAGTTTTTCATATTTTTTCATGTCATGATTTAAGGTAGAAATAAAATAGGTCTATTTTTATGATTTGTTTTCTGGCAACTGTTCTTAGATATTTTAATTTCTACTTCTATTGGATTTGAGCTTGAAACAGGACTTTTCTTGTGGTGTTGTTTTACTTGATTTAAGAATGGATATCCAGTGTTGAAAAATTGAACAAAATAATTTTTAAAAAAATGTCTTAGAGTATGCTCAGAAACTACAAAATTATGTTCCAGTGACCATTGATTTCCATTTATTTACAAGTAAATTTGTGGCTATTAATTAAAAGTATATAATAATAACCATTATTATTATTATTATTATTATTATTATTATTATTATTATTATTATTATTATTATTGTTGTTGTTGTTGTTGTTGTTGTTGTTGTCTGTGAATATTTTATTCTTGTGTAATTTAAGGAGAGTATAAATAAATATTTTGTTATTTAAAATCTGTATTCTTTATATCATTTTTTGTTTAGTTGTAAGAAGCATTGTACTTTGAATTATAATGACAAAAGATATCTTAAATTTGAAAAGCGTGCCAAGCAGATAGTTCCTTAAATATGTTTATTTTTATTATAATTTTAGCTTTTTTTTATTGTAGTATGAGCTAAGTAGATATTGCATTTGGAAACATCTGACTTGTGAACTTCTTGTATTAGCCTGATGAAATTTTTACAAGGTTCTGAAGGAACTGTAAACTGTGTATTGTGGAAATTTTGTGTGCATCAAACCAGCAATGCTACCCAATCGAGAGGAATCTTCAGATCACCTTAGAGGAAATTGGGGTTCTTGGGTGAGTTACAATTCCTTCTTGCTTTCTTAAGATGTCCCACTTCCTGCATAATTCGTTACTGAACAATATATTTTTATGTTATATTTTGTAAATTTTGTGAATTGATTTCTATTCTATTATTACAATACCTTAGGTAAAAAAAAGTTGTTTTGTTTTTCTTGTATACTTAACTATGCCTGATAGTTTTACTACCATGTGTTACATGAATGTTACATTTGCTATGGGATACAAAATCTGAATATGTACCAAGTAATGAAAAAACATTCATGAAGATAAATGCAAAATTCATTAATATGTTACATTAATGCAAGTATCTTTCATTTACGAAATAGGGAATATTTTACTTACATTCCTAGAGGGAATGACATGTTCAAATTGCATGATTTCACTTTGAAATTTCAATATCCAAAGCACTTGCAATAAATGGGCTTTTGAAAATATCAATGTAAGCTTATCAAATAGTTGGTAACCTTGGTGAATTTTGTATCTCTTATTTATAAATATATTCTCCTATTGTGGTCATTGTAGAAACATTTTATTAGAAGTCTAGTTTGATGTGCGTGTATATATAATTAATCTACATCTTTGCATTGATTACTCTTTACAGGTGCATAACTGTAAGCCATAACTATTAAATAATTGTTATGAAGCTTACAAACATTATTTTATAGAACAATAGTTCTAATGCTTAATTATAAATGTTAATTTACTGGTGTGTGCATTAAAATTATAAAACAGTGTTATCAATCAGTCAATCATTAAAATATTTATTTTGAAGGAAATATAAATTTATGAGTTCTATTGACTCAGAATACTAGTTATGTTGTGTAAGTTTGATACTTGTATTAATTTCATTTTACTTTTGCTTGTTATTTGTTTTCAGTTTTGGGATTTTTTGTGTGTGTGGGTGTCATACACAGAATGTATGTGGTTGTGGTTACGTTTTATGGTTTGGAAATTATTTTGAATTGCTGTTATTCCTGATTTTTTTAAATTTATTTATTTTTTTAATCAACAATTTTACATGCCCCCAAATAGTTAAAGGAATAGACATGTGAAACATATTATAAGATGTTCATTTTTGTATTTATCCTTCAAAAGAGTGCAAAGTAAAGATGTAAAAGGCTGTGAGCATGTAAGACAGCTGTAAGAGACCATTGCTGAAAATCATATAGAAGAAAGGTAGAAGATGGGTAGAAAGGCTCTAACGTGATAAGAAGGGTTTCCGGCCTTAGTTTGCAATTCAACTCAGATTTTTCCCACATCTTTGGATGCAGAAAATATTATTTTCAAAATTTGAGGCTAAAATAACCACATGGTAAGTACTGACAGCAGAAAAAATGTTTTTTTCATGTTTAAATTAAAAAATAATAATTTTATGGCATTTATTTTATTCATTTATTTCATATAGCATTTATTTCTTTGCTTCTGAAATGAACTTTGCCATAATAATTGGTGACCTTATACCATGAAGAATAGAGAAAACATATGCTTGAGTAGATAAGCTTCATTTTGAGTTTCTAATTATGGATCACCGATTTCTACAATATGTTTGTTAGTAGTGCAAATTGTAAACGGTTTGCATACAGGAACTTTTTTCTGCCCAGAGAACAACTTTCTCTGGGAGTTATTATTTGCACTTTTTTCATGCCTTAAATATGTACCGTTCATTATAAACACAAATCGATCTTCCAAATTATGGAAACTTTTTACATAGGGCGACGAGTGATCAGCAATAAGATCTTCTCTGTTACAAGCATTGATGCCAAACTCGTATGGTAAAATATTTTTCTGAAGTGAACCCATAACAGGTTTGCAGAAATGCAATACAATTTGATTGCTTTTTAAATCCGAAATTGATGCTAAAACATTATTCGAATTTCCCGTTTTTAGTTTATACAGTATATATGTGTGTTTTATGACATATAAAGCATTTTTGTTTTGAATAAAAAATATTATTCGATATATAATAAAGATTTCCAACATTACTAAGACATTTTCTATTGTTTTTTTTAATGAATTTTGACAATATTACGTATTTTATAAATGTATTAAAACATGTTATTTGAGACACGGAAATTGTAAAAAAGCATGGTTACGAAATCAGTCTGCCAGGTCATAAATCAAATCCTAGATATTTGTCAGTTTGTGCACTCAAAAGCATATGAAATTGTCTGCATTTCATAAGAAGGACTATCTGAAGCTACTTCTGGAAGTTTATGAACTAGGTGAATTTTTATAAATTTGCATTTTTATAAATTTACAAAAATAAATAATATATATATATATATATATAATATATATATATATATAATTTGTATATATATAACTATATAATTATATATTTGTATATATATAATTTGTATAATATATATATATATATATATATATATATATATATATATATATATATATATATATATATATATATATATATTTATTTATTTATTTATTTGTTATCATTTTTATTGAAAAAACTGTTTTTCTGCTGTAAGTACTTACCATGTGGATGTTTTAGTCTCATATTTTGAAAATAATATTTTCTACATCCAAAGATGTGGGAAAAATCTGAGTTGAATTGCAAACTAAATCTGAAAAGACTAACTTATCCAGTTAGTCTTTCCTTAAAAAACATTAAGAAAATGTATGTAATGGGATATGAGAGTGGATAAGTCAAATAATCGCACAGTAATTGTTTATAGTGGCAATTGTTAATGCTTGCACCAATTCGCATGATTGTGGAAAGGGAGTATATTTAACAATAGAACGCCCAGCTTTCCAATACCCCCTAGAACACCCAGAGGAGTCATGTCGAATTTGAGCCTTCAATTTTACTTCTTTTAAGGAAATATTGGAAAAATATTTATCCATGTAACTATAACATTATTAAAAAAAAATAATTTAGTGTATAATAGAAGTTTTATGCCACAAATAAAATATTTTTTTAACATTTATTGTCATTACTGTCCGACAAATTGGAAGTTAAAGAAAAAAGTTAAACAGAATGCGCCAGTAATCAGGCAAATGTTTATGTTGAAAAGTAGTTTAATATAGAAACAATATTGTTGTAATAATAGTAATAATGATAATGATAGGAAAATATTATAAACCTTTAATTTTTAATAATACTAGTTTCACATTTGACCGAAAAATATATATCTTTGAAATGTACTTCCCATACTATCTCCCAATATGTCAAATTTATTTGAAATGTTTTACACAGGTTTGTTTCTCATCTGTAGAATCTTGATGTGCGTTAGAGGACGGAGCTTAAAAGAAATTTAATCCCATGTTTCAAATGGCGGTAGTTCTTGTTCAGGTTTTCATTTATTTACTTCTTTCATTTCTGACCTTACTAAGCATAAACAGAGTAAGTATTTATAGTTGTAGATCTAAAACTGTAATGACTGTACATACTACAATTTTGGGGCACATTTTGTAGAATACTATGTACGTTTGATCAACACCTGCTTCGTATCCTTATGCGTGGTTCATGGCTACATTTTCCAGGCATCATCTAATAGTCTTTCATAAACTTACCACAATATTTTCAATGTGTGTAATAACATTGACACACAATATTTTAGTGATCATCTCCCAAAAGTCACAATTATTTGCTGGTTTTGATTGGTTTTCATGCCATGTACCATGTAAACACATCAAGTTTGGAAGGTAAATGCCAGCATATCAACTCTAGTCCTCTGACGCATAAAATTGGTAGTTTGTAAAGGTATCTCTTCATACTAAAGCAGTATAATTTTTCAGATGAAAGCAGTAAAATCTGCTGTGATTACTTTCCAAACCCCTCTTATTATTTTGAAAAACATGAAACCAGACACTGTTAAAAAAAACTAAGAATGTCTGACCACACCATTACCATCTGGAGTTCAAAATACCCTTCTGTACACAAAAGATATCCTTTATATTTGACCATTTCTCTTTTTCTGAATTATTTGAAGAATTTGTTTTTTTTTCATTCTGCCTTTGTGTAATAACAATGCTATTCCATGTGATGATAATTTTCTTTTCAAAACTTAGTGATAAATGTGCTACCATCACACAACAACTTTTGAATTTCTATGTATTGAGCATGAGGGCTAGAAAAAAACAAAGAAGGTCACATATTTCTTTAAAAAGGTATATGAAATACTAGGAGAGACATTTAAAAAAAATCAGCATTGAAATATATGAAACAAGAGCTTGGGGATGGGAACAATACACAAGGAGTTGAAATGACGCCTTCTGAAAACACTAGGTAAACTCGATTATTTTTCATGAAATATATTTTTTACACATTTCAATTTTTAACATACTGTAAATAAATGAAAATGATGAAAAGTCACATAATTACAAAATCCTATCTTCAAAAACAAAGTTGTTGCAGGGACATAAAGATTGCCATGAGTCAAAATGACGCTTCTGGGCATTCTAGTCTTAACCTTCCCAGTGAAAGCCTTTGCATTTCCATCAATAAGATCTTACATTTTTGAATAAAAAATGAAATTATTATTTTATTTTTGGTTTATTATTTGATGATGTATGTTTCCTATTTGAGATAATGTCAAATGAAAGATTGTTAGTACCATTAGCAAATTTGAAATAATTGAGGGGAGGGGAAAGAAATATGTTGGTTGGTTGTGTCTTTTCCTTTAATTGAAATTACAACAGAAATTTTAATTTGAACCTTTGTCTTGTATAGAAGTAAAACACTATATAAATTATCCTTTTAGTATTAGGATTTTCTTTAAGCACTGAATGTTTGAATTACATTTATTGTAATAGTTTTTCCCTACTTTTTACAAGATTATTAATTTTATAATGCAAAAGATTAAAAGTAATAGAAGGATTTGTATCACACAAATGATTACTTGGTATTATTAAACAAATACTTCAATGGAAATGTGTGTGATTACATGTTCATGATTTGTGACCAATATTTCATTCTTGCTCCATCCTTGATCAGATCAACTCACGAGTCCGTATTACTAAAGTTGGTTATCTCATGAAATCTGTTGGTATTAGAAATCTGTTACTGTTTTCTTCAGGTCCATTAAGTTGTTTTTTTGACTCCTTAAATGTTAGTATCAAAAAGTGTTTTAAAGATAAGAAATCACTGAGATAAGGAGAGTTCCATACTATGGTACAGAAAGTGTGCACTGTACGATCTTAGAAAATGTACACTGTATAAAACTTTGTATTCTTGAATTAGAATTAGGAATTATTCTACAGTGATGATTTTTCGTTATGTATAAACAACTCTCTAAAGGTAGCTTTTGTAAGTTTTCAGTTTCTTTTATTTATTGGCCATGTTTGTGATCTTTAAAGCAACCTTGTAGTTCTTTTTTTTTTATACGTATTCTTGACTGATGTTAACTTTTTCTAATTCTTCTTATCCTCTGTTCCCATCTAGTTTCTAGTTCTTTAATTTTTTTATTCTTTTATTCCAAAATTGGTATGTAACCATCCCTTGCTTCTTGCATTTTGTTGCATGATATAAATTCATTTTTATTCACATGCATGTTTAGTGTAGTTTCCTTTGGATTTACCTTTATGTCTTTCATTTTTAAGGGATTTTTCCTTAAGTAGTTGTTTTTCAATTAACAATTGATTTGGAAATGGTGTGTTGCTTTTTCTATGTTTCACTTTGCTTTCAAATATTTATTTTACTTTCTTTATTTCATTAATAATTAGTGAAATGTTGGGGATTGGAAATGGGAAATGCTGAAAGTGCTAAACTTTACTATTTTGGAAAACAAGAAAACATAACTTCATAAGACAAATAGTTGTTCTCTGTGCAATGGAAATTTTGATAGTTTCATGTCATTGGTATCGCCGAATGAAAACAAATTTCAGAATTACTATTTTAATTTTAGAAGACATAAGCATGTGAAAATAGACATTGGGAAAGATGAAAGGGCTTTACTTCACTTCCAAGAAAAGACTGAAAGTGT
Source organism: Teleogryllus occipitalis (assembly GCA_011170035.1). Classification (NCBI taxonomy): domain Eukaryota; kingdom Metazoa; phylum Arthropoda; class Insecta; order Orthoptera; family Gryllidae; genus Teleogryllus; species Teleogryllus occipitalis. The sequence continues at coordinate 198,544 of BLKR01000603.1, read as the reverse complement.
ACAATGTGAACTTATTTGTTTCAGAGCAGTTCTTCAGGATAGGGTATTGAACATAAGATATTGTGGAATATTAAGTTATTGTTAATATGTTTATTGCAAAATAACATCTCTGTGTTTTCAATTGCTGACTCAGTGCAACAAAAAGTGGACTGTGAAGTAAGTCCTTTTTTCAGCACCTAATTTATTGATAAATGGAAAGCGTGGAATGTTCCTTTGGAGGGAAGATCATGCAGTTTCAATTGTTTTTTCAATGCAACAAACTCAATTCACTCTTTATCACTGATTGAAGATTTTCAACTAGAAGCTTGCCTTCATTCATTGAGCTGATACATATAAGCTTTTGTTACCAGTGGTTTGTGGGTGTTTAAATGGATGTGTTGTTATGGAAATCATATCTATGAAATCACTTTAAACTGTACACCATTACCTTGAAAGGGTTTTAAGCTCTAATGCAGTTGATCTTAGTTTCTAGTTCTTCAGGTGTTGTACTCCTAACTTTCTTTACTTCTTCTCTAAGCCATGCTAGTCACATTCTGTATTCTTTATGCCGTTTCCAAAAGAACGTACACATTGTTTCATGTACTGGAGAAATTTGTAACTATCAGTAAACATTAGTGGTACTGCCAACATTTTCTAAGTTATTTGTGATGGTACATTCCGCAATTTCTTTGAAAATTCTGCAAAAACATACTTTTGGCACTTTCATCTTTTCCTATTTCCAGTATTCAATTGAAGTACACTTTAGCTATTCATTTTTGTCTAACAATTTTAAACTTCTTTATCTTGCAACAGAATGACTTTATTTTGTTTTGGTTACAACTGTCTGTTTACAATTTTGTCCGAATAGTGGCAATTGTGACTTGGATGACTTACAGGAAGTGAACTTTGTAAGACGTTTTAAAATGAATTGAAAGCAAAAGTTATAATTTTGACCACTATTTTCATATTATGAAAATTAAAGAATGTTTTGACAACAATTCCTTTTGTATTATTTCTGAATGAGAAATCATGTAGTCTTTTTGCTGAGAAATGTCATGTTGATTTTTTTGGTTCTATCAAAAAGATGAAAGAAGCGAGCATATAAACTATTATGAATATGTTTGGAGAAAATGATGTGTGGGACTATTTTTTTCTTTCATCTTTTTTTTTATTTCTTCTTAATTCGCTAATTTTCTTGTTCAAATTTCATATTATCACTTCATTTAATAAATTGGTGAAGCTAGGTTAGTTTATTTATTCTAATGACAATGTTTGCCATAAATATCTTATTCTGTAAATATGTTTTTGTTACAATTTAAATTTGTTCCAGATCAGAGTAACCTTCGTTGGCTGGGTTATGTTTATTTTATCTACCTCTTCTTGTATTCTGGCATGGAATTTACTCTTACTTTCTTAACGCATCATAAGTTCAACTATACATCAATGCAACAAGGTTGGATGTTTTTTGTTATTGGCTTGACAATGGCACTAATGCAAGGATTCTATGTGCGAAAACTTCCTGAACACAAGATGGCATCTACTACAATTTGGGTAAGTAAATCCTCCAGAAATATTTTGCATCAGTATTTGATACGCTGCCCAAGTTGATAGTTTTAAGGCAATGAAATTAACTTTGATAATAGGTTATATTTCTTTTTAAAACAAAATTAATGTGTATTAACACTTCATGAAAAAACTTTGTTTAATGTTACTGCCTCGAAAGGTATTCAGTGTTATTTTTTTTTCTATGAAAATATGGAAATTTTTCCACAAAAAACTTATTGTGAACATTGTATTGAATATTTAGATAAATAAATCCAAAAAACATTATTGAGATTATTCAGCATTCTATGTTATGGATTGAACCACCCTATCATAACTGTTGGTTCTCTTGATTTTGTGGGGCTTGCAATATCTTTTTAAATTCTGGGATGTGCATTAATTTGTGCAGTATGCGTAAGTTTATTTTCTTATTTACAAGTAATTGTACAAATTAATAAAAATATTATAAAACATTGAATAACTATTGAAAAACTGTAAAATACATAGCTTGAAAGTATGTAGATAAATGCAAAAATTAACGTGTAAATCAACACCTTAACATTATTGTACATGTATTATGTAGTAATGATAATTTTCAAAAACAGTTTTTAAACAATTCCTTTTTGCACCACAAGCAGCAAATCATTGTCACTTCATTATGTTTATCAGAATTGCTGTGTATTGTGGAAGAATTACCAAAACTATACTCTAGTAGGTTCTCAAATTTTTCTAGGCACTTATTAGTGTAGTCACTTTTATACCATGAATATCTGAAAAGATTGACAAATCTTGGTGATGACTAATAATAAAGATTGGCAATGGCTAGAGGCCGGACTTTTAGGTGCAAACATTTTCTAATTTAGGTGCTAAAATATGTGCCAAAAATGTGCCAAGTAGGTGCAAAAAATTAGTGCGTATTTAGGTACAAATATAATACATGGTTTTATACCATAACATGACAAATCCACATGAACTGTTGAGCGAAAATGGTTACGTTACATACAAATTACATTTTTTTAAACAGATTCACATCAGTGGTTTTTGTCATCAGGTTCATATCATCACCGTTTTGTGTTGTTCCAATTTCCGAAGAGCAAATCCTTCTAGACATGAATTTGATTTATTAAAATTAAGATACACAAAAATATAATAAATAAATGGCATAATGCTCAAATAAGTAAAATAACTCGTTATAAACCTTATTTTGCTTAATTTATACGCGACATATTACATAACCGTTACTAAAATGAATGAATGAGACCGTAGGCGAGAAAGTATGTTTCAGCTCCACCAGTTGAAAATTTAGAGTGCTTAATTCTAACATCACTAGTTATAGTGTAAAACTATCTAACATGTGATCCCACAAAGAAAAATCGTAGTTTCGAAACTAAAACGTGATAATTAGAATTCAGTGACTTTGGGTGAACAGATGTGAAATGGCGAGCATATCATTTGTAATAGTGGATGAGTTTTGTACAGAATGAAAACTCATTGTAGTATAGAAAGGCTTCTAAACACTCCATTTATTTGTCATGTATACCAGAAAACAGCTGCGAATTGACCTCAGAATAAAAAAACTTTGTACATACATTTTTATTTCTAAATTTTCACAAATATTTTTGTATTTTGATCTGTCAAAGCAAGCAGTGAAAAATTAGCTATTCTCATTGAACACACCGTAGACATTTACATTGCAATATAGAAAACACAGGATTTATACAGTACCATGCAGACTATATATCTTGAAAAATGCTTAATTTATACTACTTTGCTTAATCTATAATGTACAATCGCATCTCCATGTCACTGGGCAGGCAACACCATTGGTCAAATACAGTATAAAATGGACATGAGGGGCTTTCTGCACCCAGTGGTTCCAATGTTTATTGAAATTATTTGACTCCCCTATACATTGTATTTTGTTCTTGTTTTGAATCATTTGTTTGTCATTGATAATTATTGTTTCAGGGATTGTTCTTGATTATACCTGCATTTGTTTCTGTGGGTCTGGCATCGTCCCCTATTCTGCTGTATTTTGGACTATTTCTGTTTGCTGTGTGTAAGTATATTTTCTCATCCTCAAGGTTCGAGAGGACCCTATAACGTCTGATGTTGGGCAGCATTTTAACCAGTACAAAGCAATATTGAGAAATAAAAGGAACATTTCACGTTTAAACATTTAAAACAGTGCTTTGTAACCTTCTATTTTGTAAATGGCCAATTATCAGGAAAGGTTTTTCAGAAATGCAATAATATTAAGTCTATTTTATTTCATGAATATAAATCTTGTTGTATAGCCAATGCTCAAACTTGAGTTCTTTGGCCATTGTATTAATGTAATGTAAACATTAGATTAATGTATTAATATACCTTGTGAATTCAACATAAATAAAAATAGTTTACAAGAAAGTCAGCAGGCTGGACACTACAACTATAGCCCCCCAATCAAATCCGAGGTGCACATCTGATTATTTTCAGTATTTTACTCTTTTTATTTAATTTTTATTTCTTTAAATAACTTTACTATCAATATTTTGAACATTTTTAACTCGTGTATATGTACACATTTAGGTATGTGTTATTCCGTATAAATCTAGCCCTTCTGTTAACAGTTCAGTATTGACTATGGTTGCCAAATGTCCCAATTATTCAGGATGTCCTTTTATTAAAAACACTGTCAAAGTGTCCCAAGAAGTATTGTTTGCGCATTAATTAAGGAAATAAATTGACTGAGCTAAAAGCCTCTTCCGATAATGCGTTATTGTTATAAGATTATCGTAATCTAGGGATATTATTTTGCGCAAATTGAGTATGCAAACTTTTGGGTTTATTATTTTAGTGCGAAGTTTTCTGGTTATCTTAAAGGACTACAATGTTACATTATGACAAAAATTTGTGGTCATTGGTCGGGAAGAGGGCTGGTTGTCTTTAAGGGGAAAAAATACATTGGTCTTATGAAATAATTATTCCATGCCATAGAAAATTGGTCTAGAAAAGTGATGGTTTTCTTAAAGAGGTGGTCTTGTCGAGAGGTTTGACTATATACAAGTATAATATGTCTAGGATACAACTTGTAAGTTTTCCTGTTAAAAAGTAAGTCTGTAACAAGAACAAAACACTTTCTGGAAGAAAATTTTCCTTTCCATTAATACACGCAGTTGTGTGACAAGAAAACTGAGCCCGATAGGCAAAACTGGTTTCATATTTGAATTCATTGTCCAAACCTTAGCTAAAGACCATTCACATTCTTTGTTACAAAAATGTTGTTGACCAGTGTTAGATAGTAAAGTCAGGCAAAATGATTCATTTATTTTTTACTAAAGTATTTCTGATTTTTTTTTCAGCAACTGCAATGGTAGTGCCATGTATCACCACTCTTGTGTCGAAGTATGGTTCCAATAATGAGAAGGGTACAGTGATGGGCATTTTCAGATCATTAGGTGCATTGGCACGTGCAGTAGGTCCTGTTATTGCTTCAGTTGGTGAGTTCATGTTTTTATATACTGTGACACTATCCACCTCGTAGGTGTTGCATTGCAAGTTTGTAGGGGAACACAAACATACACAAAGGAGGATAATCACATGACAATAATTTCTTCATGTGTTTGCGGATTCTTATGTGAGAAAAGACTGTTGAATCACTAAAACAAAGTAGGTAAAATTAGAGGACGTACACTTTCCCGTGTCAGTAACGTTTATGTAAACTTCCCTCAGTGTTGTATTAGAAAATAGACCATTGATTTTTATAAAATAAAATTTGAAAAATATATTTTACAATGTATATTAATTTTTTTCATTTATTTTTCTTTCAGCATATTGGAGCATTGGTTCTACTCCCACATACCTTACAGGTGGTTTGCTGTTAACCATACCCTGGCTAATGCTGAAAATGAAATTTTCATGAATATTGTTTATATTTATAAAAACGAATGAATTGCTGGCTTTAGTAATTTTATATAAAGAAAACTTATTTATATTACATTTATAAATATATTTCATTTTTAATTGTTTTTCAGATTGTACTGTATATCCTGAAAATCCTTATCCTGGATAATCAGATGTGAGATAATGACACCTTGTTAGTGATACTACAGATAGGTTAAAAAACTAAAATTTGAAATGCAACAATGAAAATGAAGAAAGTTCATCCATATGAGGTGTTCATGTGCACATTTAGGTGTTAAATTGGAAATTTATTATACAAATCGCCTTCAAAGTTCTGCTTGCTTGTATCAAAAATATTTTGAATATTCAATATCCAGATAATCATTTATGCATTATCATATTATTTTCAATATCCAGATAATCATTTGATGCTGGACACCCAGAATATCAAATGTTATTCTGCAGTTATTCAATTAGTTTCCACATCAGCTGACTTCATTCACTGTCATACTTGGCTGCGAGAACCTTCCATAACAGGGCACAGATTTTGAGCCGTAATGCCCTTTATTAAGCCTCTCCTTTCTTCGATATGTGGATTTCGTGTAGTGAGCTGTTAGTGACACCTGATGAATGTGATTTCTATGACATATGTTGATATCATAAACATCAGAATTGCAAGAAAATATGTTCCCACTGTTAAGCACGTCAGTTTTGACAAAAATAAGTTTCGTAAATAAATAAGGCAATGGTAAGATTCCAAGCTCAGTGAAGAGAGGCTTGCAGGAATCATGTGGGTGGCATTTGCTTATTAATCCTGTAATTATTATTTTTGTAATCTAAAATTCTGGGTACTATAGGATGAGTATCTCCAGAATATTACACCATATCTCATGTAGAAGGATACATTTGCAAATTCATGCAACAAGCTACATGGAGGCAGACAGAATTTGAAAAATTCTGAAAGTGTAACAGAATAAACTTAATTTAGAGTTTAATTCAGTTTTATCGATATTCCATTTGAGGTTTGAATTGGGAGACCCAGAAATCCTGTTACCTTACATCAGCCTATTGCATATTGTTCATTTTCAATGGCACCTGCAATTGTTGGTTTCTAATTAAACGCATTGAAATCGTTTTTCCTTGTTAATTATTAATTTATTACGAAACCAATTTGATACTTGTGAAATTGTACTATTTGTTTCTTTTTTGCAATGGACATTTGTGTCATCAGCAAACAACTGTACTTCCGTTTCTAATGGACGAGAGCATAGATTACCTATAAACAAGGGGGGACAGGGACCAAGGGCGAACCCTGTGAGACCCCATCCTCAATTAGCAAAGAATTAAAAAGATAAGTAAATAATGTTCTTTCGTGCCAGCACAGTATGTCTATTCTTTGCCATCAATGTTAAAGGCTCAAGGATATCCGATCTAGGGTATTACCACTAATTCCATATGAAGCTAATTTTGAGAGCAAAATGTTATGATCAATAACAAAAAAAAGCTTTTGAAAGATCTAAAATTATTCCAATAGGTGCTTCATTTTGATCCATTGATGAAGCAACATCTTTAAGAAAAGATGTTGGACTAAAATGTTGACATTCGCTATAATCACCTTTTACGGAAATCAAAAAGTTATTACGTCATATTTTGCCCTGGCCTCTCAGGTGGGGCACGTTTTGAATATACACATGGTCGCAAACACACGATATGCTTACTAACAGGAACGCATGCTGAATATGCGTAGATATAATGTGCTTGCAAGTGTGGACCAGACAGAATCATTAGAGAAAGCAAAATAGGCTCGTGGATGTGTGACGATGGCAAATGCGATCGGCAGAGAAAAACCTATTAAGGCAGGGAACCCACTTGAAGCGGCACTTTGCTTTTTTGTGGTTTCCAACGGTGTCAGATTCCGTCCGGCAGCGGAACGGACCTCCAGAAATTCCTCCTAGAGAATTAAGTGTGGCGTTGGATGGCCAGCATGGCTCGACGAGTGAGACCTTAGGCGGTTTGACGTGCTGTATTAGGAATTACGTGCTACAACTGGGCGCTTGTGTATGGGGTGGTACTCAAGATCTTTCTGCCACACTAGCCTCAATCACGAATAATGAATGACTCATGATGAATACGTCAAAGGGGGAAATTTTTGTTCTCTAAGTTTATACATGTTGTTTATCCCAATATTCGACTGCGGATATTTATAATAGTTTGGCACACAATAATTAATATACACAGGCGGTTTTAAATGTAATTTTAATGCGAAAGGACTAGTGTTGAGGATGGTTCTAGATTAGGTCATGAAAATTGTCTGTTCCTGCACTAGATCGATATGACGTTTGCTGTTTTCGAAAATTCAGGGGTTTAAAAAAATCGGACCTGTGTCATGTATATTGTATATCATGTCACTTATAAGTGATCTCACCTGTAAATATTCGAAAAATAAAATTAAAGTAAAATGTTGGAGTAGGGTGGAGAAAATGTGGTCTAGAATCCACATTTGCCATGTTGTGTCATTTGCACTTTCAGCAACTGATTGTTATAAAGCATGGATTAACAAAACACACAGAGAGAAAATTTGACTTAGAGTTTGCAGGGAATTGATGTTTCACCCCAGGCGCGGCTCGTCATTGAAGGCTGTAAGACGGAGCCTCTCCTTTAGAAATCGCCGCCCAAAAGAAATGTAAAAATATATTTATAAATTTATTTATTTATTAATGGCTTTGTGAGTTACAGTATGCAACAATCATATCCACATTTTTGTTTGTGACTTCGATAACGGTCGTCCGTAACGCATTTGAAGCTGTTGACAGGGAAGACAAAAGCGTTAGGCTCCCACTTCATTCCACCATAAGGCCTCTGTAAAACGACGAGGCGTGACGTCATGCATTCACTGCACAGGCTTACCGGCGGACGAAGGCTGCGGCCAGGCAGCCTTCAAGCACCACCTCAAGTTATAACTCTAGGAGGTGGTGGGCGGAGGGTCTGAAGAAGGGTGTGCTCACTAGATAGCTTTACTATGCAGCTCAACGAGTAGCATTGAGCATCAACTAGTTTTCCCAATTTGCGATAGGACCGCTACTCCCTTAGGCCTGTATCGGAAGATATTATGTATAGAAATATAATGCATCCAATGCAATGCATTTGCAGCCTTCCATATTTAGAAAACCACAAGTCGCGACTGTTTCACCCTGTGGTTAGGGGGAGGGTTGGATGAGAGTTTTGAATGCGGAAATGATAGCTTGGGATTTGGATGTTTGAAAATGATGGAATATTGGGAAGCCCAGGGTTAAAGGTGTTAAGGGAATTTTATGGTTTTGAGGGAGCGGGAGGATGCAAAAAAAGCAAGCTTACAGGAATGTTTGTACTCCTGAGGTGAGAGGGACATCGTGTATGTAGATGGAGAGACGAATCGGGGACAGCATAGCGCTCTTGAACGCCGGCTTGGATTGGGTAGATGGGTGAGGTTTTTGGTAGGTACTACTAACAGATGTGGAAGGAACGTTGGTTAAGGTAACTCTGGAGTATTGAATAGATATAGTTAGGAATGTAGGACTCGATCTTCATGAGTAGGATTGGATGGGAAACGTCGGTAAGTTTGGGCAAGATCGATTTGGAGGGTTGGAATCTCTTTTAGGTCTTAAAGTTGGCGTTGCTATTGCCATGGATAAGTCGAGGGTTTGGAGGGGCACAGAGCGGCCCTCTCGGAAGCCGAAGTAGGATAGATTGATCATAGAATCTAATGTGAGTGATAAGCGGATGTAGGATATGTAGGATTCTTTCAAAAGTTTTACTTAAGATTGGAAGAGGCTTATGGAGCTGTGGTTTGATGGGAATCGATAATTGCCGAGTTTTGGAATAATGGTTGTGGTAGGTGGTTGCATAACTATGAAGTTTTTAAAATGATCTATTTCATAAATGGCAGGAGCAATTAATTCGTGTATAAAATTTAAAAAAATAATATCAAATGTCTATATACAGTACTATGTTTTTGGTTTTATTTGATTGTGCTCCTTGCTTCTCTCTATTTTCGAATTTGAATATCTGGCATGGTTGGATAACTCTAGTTCGATTTTTATCAATATATATTTATTACATTGCCACGTTTATAAATTTATCTTTGGTTTAATATATTAAAGTGGGATGTGTATTGAAATATATACGAGGTTTTAATTGTTAGTATCCTTTGGTATTCTCCAATTTCCTATTCGATTGTCGTACGTGGTTGCATAACTATGACGTTTTTTAACATTATTTATTTCATAAACTGCTGGAGCAATTAATTTGTTTAGAGAAATAAATTAGTATCAAGTGTGTTTTAAAATATATTTGTTTTATTTGATTGTACTCGTTCGTTCTCTCTATATTCGATTATTTTTTATTATGTTCGGTGTTGCGTCATGCCTGTTGACATTGACATTGATGATTTTCGACGGAAAATACATGATAATTAATTCCAATTTGTGGCAATTAATTAGCAATAAATGATTTGATGTTTTCTGTTGAGCTCCGACTCGAATTTAACTTATGTGTGAGCTGGCGCCGCGTCAAGCCAGCACACACCCATTTTCTGCACTAAAATGCGTGGCAATTAATTCCTAATTGTGGCAATTAATTAGCAATAAATGGTTTGACATGTTTCGTTGTGGTGTGCTGACTTGGCTGTTCCAGCTTGACGCACTTGCACCATGAACGCCGCTCGGCTTAGCCTGTGCCGGTGCTTTGGACCGACCACTCCGCCGATGATTCACAATGCAAACTTAAAAGTAACGTAATGCCGTACACTTAGCAGTAAAATTTACTCGTAAAAACAAGCATTCACAACGACGAACGTAAGCTGAACGAAAGCTGAAACGAAAGACGAACGTAAGCTGAACGTAAGCTGAAAACGAAAGATGAACGGAAGTTGAACCAATCAGATTTCAACGTATTGAAGCTTGATCAATTCGTTTCTAGCATGGTGGAAAGATCTTTTCACCGTGGTTTCTAGCTTTTTCTTCGATTTTCTTATCGATGTGTCTTCATATATAAAGGCGAGTAGCTGTTGTATTAGTGCTCGGATTTCTTTTATTTTATAAACAAGGATTCTCTTGTACCGAATTCAAGGAGTAATTTGTCGAACTAATTATTTTATTAGCCACATCAAGTTAAAGTCACAAGAAAAATGGCCCATTCTTACTTTGAATTCACAATTCGCATCAAAACCGTTCGCAAACTAGTTCAATACATAACAGTAATGAAATGACATAACCACAAACTACCTGAACGCGATCTGTAATCCTCCATATTTGTTTCTTTCATGCTCCTCTCTGATTGGTCTTCGGTAGAATTTCTTCGTAAATTTAACGTAAAAGCTTGGTGCTTGTGAACTTGTGAAGTTTACGGATTTACGTTTACAGTTACGTCAAGGCATTATGAATGGTCTCGCTTAATAACTCATTTCTAGGTTTTGCGGCTACGTTATGTTTACGTTTACGTTTGTATTGTGAATGAGGCATGAATGAGGTGAAAGGGCCGGGTAGACCAGAATCGCAAATGAGCACAAAGCAAGTGCATTTAGAAGTCCACCACGCACTTGAGCTAGTAGCGAGTACGCGGACTCGTGCGTTTGACTGTGCGAATGGGGCACGCTCCCACCGCGTTTCGCCACGATCGCCATCGTTCCTGCTCTTGCGTGCTGATGGCGATGCTAGGACGGGACGGATTCGGCAGGCCATTGGCTTCTGCTCGGGAGATCCCCAGTCGCCGCCACCAGCGCCTTTCTCCCAGCGTTTCTCGTCATCCGGCTTATCCTGGGGCCGTGAACAATGAACGCTCTTCTGTGAGGTCACCGCTCCACAGCCGAGAACGCCGCTAGGGCGATTATGTAAATTAGTAAGAAGATACTCTGTATTTTGCGCATACGATCGTAAAAACAAACATTCACAAGGACGAACGTAAGCTGAACGAAAGCTGAAACGTAAGACGAACGTAAACGTAAACCCTTCATGATTCGATCACCACCACTTTTCACCTCCTTTTTGTAATTCAATTTTCGAGTAAAAGTAAATGCATGCCACTTCATATTTTATTTTAATCATGGCGCATGGTATGTCTCATCTGCCGAGCCTCCTCCTTAAATTTTCAGAGCAGCCGGGCAAGACTGCAATCAAGCAGAGGTAGACAAGTTGAGGGCTGGATTGAGTCAACGTGGGCCTTACAGATTGAGTGAAAACGCGGAACTTACAGTATGTTCTGGTGGGCTTTTAAGATTGATTTGGGGATTTAGGAAGTTGGTTTAGGAAGTTTTCAAGTCTCTGATCAGTTGTGTTGTTTGTCATGCGGTCCCGTGGTGTTGCTTTGCTGTTGAGGTCGCCAGCCAGTGGCGGCTGCGGCAAAGAGGTTCGAAGGGCACTGGCCTCCAAATAATACACATCTATCTTTCCTTTCCTTTTGTATATTATTTGATATTAATGTAATTGTTCGCCACATTTTCTCCGATTTCAAAATTCAAAAAGCCCGGCATTTCATGTCTCGTTTTTTTTTTCATTTTTTAGGGATGTTCGAGAACTGTCCTCTTATAGTGCAGCCAAATATGGTGTTGCCAAAAGCTCATTTTATTTACTTATTTAGTCAAACACAGTAAAAAACTGTATGTGACGTATGGGGGAGAAAATCATCTGCGCACGCTTTCTTGAGTTTCAGAATCCCTTCCCAACAATTTAACCATTAATAGTTGAAAGATGAAAAAATAATAGTAATAATAATAATAATAGTAATAATAATAATAATAATAATAATAATAATAATAATAATAATAATAATAATAATAATAATAATACATTAAAAAAGCGAGAGATTAACATTTCAAAAACTAGATATTTTCGTTTCCGAGTTATAGAAAACTTATTTGTAACGGTAAATGAACTGCAGATTTGATTTTTCTGTATTGCTAACAAAATAGAAACTTACCCTAAGCTCTACTATCACTACAAGCAAAAGGAAAGCTCAACAAAACGTGCGCATAGTGAAGCTACATTTACGTCCAGAAGCAAATCAAGGGGCCATCTCAGCATTTGCTCAATGGATCATGGAAACTGGACAAAAACCCGATCGAGAAGGGGGTCATTGACGCGGAAGCTGAAGCACATTACTTGTTACAGGCATATTAGTTTTTTTAAAATTATACAATACAAATATAAAATAATTCATTATTTTATATAAAATATATCATTATGTAAACTATATCATTATTCATTACTATATCATTGTTTTGTTAAAGTAAGCATTATTTTTCTTTTAGACGATCAGTACAGTCTCTAATCTGCAGTTATGCAGCAGAAAATATTTTACTTTTAACATAAATTTATGTACAAATGTTAATTGTTTAATTTCATCTGGTAATGCGTTGTATGTATTGTATGTGGATTTCTTGTAGTGAGCTGTTGATACTGACACTTGATGAACATGATTTCTACGTCGTGTGTTGTAACTATAAATATCAGTATTACATGAAAATATGTTCCCGCCGTTAAGTAAGTCAGTTTTGACAAATACTGCAGATTCGTAAATTAATAGGCAAGGCAATGGTAAGATTCCAAGCTCAATGAAATGAGGCTTGCAGGGAGCACGTGGATGGTATTTTTTCATTATTCGGATAATTTTCTTTTGCAATCTAAATGTCTGGGCACTAAAGGATGAGCTTCCCCAGAATATTATGCCATATCTCAGGTGGGAATGTACATTTGCAAACTACACGCAATGAGCTGTACATGAAATCTGCCAGAGTTTCAAAGAATTCTGAATGCGTTACATAATGAGCTTAATTTAGTGTTTAATTCTGTAATACCGTGTGGCCCACCTAAGATGTTCCCTTCAATTTTCTCCTGAACCGTTGCAGATACTGAGATGCGGTTTTCACTAAAACTACTATATGCAAGGGGCACATATGGTAATGCATAATATTATTCTATTGCATTTTTTATTGCAGAGATATTGACCCAACTTCGATTTTTTAAATGGAACCCTATATATTATTTTAGCTCATCATAACAAGCGTGAAGAGACGAGTTCATAAATATGCATATAGTCATATGTTACATGACAATATTTTCGAGAAATTAAGAGTTTTAAAGACGCATGCCGACTGCTGGTTTCCGTAATCTGAACGAGAAATTCCGGGTGATGTGCGGCGAGGCCATTCCCTTCAGTTGCGTTGACCCTGCGGTGCTCCAAGTGGTCAGTAAGCTTGTCACGCCCTCGTAAAAGTATAAAAGCATAAGAACATCTAATAGAATCCTGTAGAATTTCTTTCAAGGTCGGCAGAGCAAGATCTGACACTTGACAATTCAGAAGGAATTTCTTCATATTATATGGTTTTATATACTCCAGAATGTGGAAATTAAATGAATATTTGGGTTTTCTTCTAGTGAACAGTTATACAAATAAACAAGAAGCGAGTATTTATACACAGAACAATCACATAAAACATATCCACATACATACAGGAAGAAATATATTTATTAGATTTCAGTTACACATATTTATTATCAATTTTTATTTTTTAGATATTACATCAGTGTCGTAACACTGTCACAGAAATTATCTTCTCTTCGGAAGACGCACATAATAGTGGAGGGATTTGCCAGATTATTTACTGTTACCAGGAACACCACGAGGAGGTACCTTCCATGTTCCCATATATACAACAGTATATACAAAAGTTCTATTCAACCTTCATATTCATATTTGCAGATCACCCAAGAAATAAACAAAGGAAATACCTATGCGTACACAATTATTTTAATACATTCCAAATTTCTCACATTTTCCCTTGCTACACATGTATTTTAATGAGGCACTAATCTTAGCAATTCGCACCCTAAATTACTCACAATTTAACATTTCCTTCGGACTATTTTTAATATTTTCTTCGGATTATAGGTATTTAAATATTTCTCTTCAGAATATGCACAAATTGAGTATTAACTGGCTTCTCTCGAAATGTTCTGCTCATAACTTAATATGTTACCAGCAAAGACATTGGAAATAAAGACATTGGTTACCAGGAACAGGAACAGACATATACCAGCTTACTGGCCGCTTAGAGGCTCTAGGGTCGCGCCAGGTCCAAAAAATGTGCTCGAAGCTGCGGGACTGTGTTATTAGACTGTGGTACCAGTGCTGTTGTTGAGGGAAGTTGATACGGGGTGTGTGGGGTAGAACGTCGGGTCAGGATAGCCATGCTGTCTCCTGCGGACCCCCTGAGCGGAGGGAGAGAAGGAAAGTTCCTTATTTGAACAAAAGTTGTTTTAATTTTTTTGTTTATCCTAATGGAATAATATCAACGAGATAGTTTGTACACATGGGGATGTTTTTAGTCAATGGTTCTAGATATCTTTGAAATATAGCAGGAGCAGACGCAATACCAAATGCGAGACGTTGGTATTGGAACAGCCCAAGTGACGTATTTATGATCGTGTATTAATTTGAAGGTATGTCGCGAGGCAGTTGCAAGTGTGCTTGTTGACAAATATTTTGAATACTTCTAAATATATTTTATTAATATGAATAGAAAGGCATCTTTAACTTTAATTAATTTTTCAAAGTTGAAGCTTCTTCATTGATTGAGGAAATTGGGAGAATCAATCTTTCTAATATCTTTTGGGGTGAAAGGTATGAAATTGGCTGATATTGCCACTTGAAGTTTCTGAATCAAAGTTAATTCATAAATCATTCAATGGAATTGCACAAATGTGACTTGACTTGTTAAATTGACTTTGTCACAGTTCCTCAGTATCCAAGCAGGGTTGCAGCAAAAATAATGTATGTCTGCAATTTTTTATTCATTTCATTTAAGGAAATCAATTTCCTCTCTACTGATATTGAGATAAATGGTTCTTATGTTTTGTTGATGACAGATTTGTTTTGTTTCGACATAATTTTGTCTATTTTTCTATGGCGTTACCCTTATGTACTTAGGCAGAGTTAGTTGTCATTGCCCCGGGATTGAGTCTAAAAATCTCATCATTTCGGTGCAGCATTACAATACTTTTTTATTCTACGTAGTAATATACGAGACATTTTTTAAAAAATGTGTCGAATCATGTACAACACAATTATAGTATGTACAGCTAAGATTAAGCCACTCATGAAAAAGGCAACAACAATGAAATTAAAAATTGTCGGCCTATTTTTCATTTGTAGGTTTTCAAAAATATTAAAGAGGCCTTAATACGTACGAATGGAAACATTTCTTACAAAGTACGAAGCACTTTCAGATTGCCAACATAGATTTAGAAAATCAAAATCTACGGAAACAGCTGTTTCCTTTTCTCGCGGATATTGTCATATCGGATAAATATGAGAAGCACCTATTAGAATATTTAGATTTTTCAAAAATATTTGACATCGTTGATGATAACATTTCACTTTCAAAATTATCTTCGTATGGTATTCGTTATGTTGCTCTAAATTGGATTCCTTCATATCTTAAACCAGGGGTCTTGAACCTTTTACACCTTTAGGAATCCTTCGAACACATGGTTTTCTTGGAGGAACCTCATGTTTAAGTAGCTGATAAAATAGTTTATCAAAGCTTTTTTCTACTCAAATTAGCAAAATTATTTAAACAGTCAAAAATGTATAAAGTAGAGTAATTGTCACATAACAATCTAACACTCAGGTATACTTTTTTTATTTTAGACCAAGTAAAAAATTGTTAAAAAAAGTATTTTTCACATGCTATTCTGAAATACGACGTTTCGCGTAATTTAGTTTTACGCATCAACAGGTGAGAACAAAATTCTTTTAAATTCTGAAAATGAAAACAAAATCTGAAAATGAAAAATCTCTATTTGTGTGTATTTTGGTTTTATCCCTATAATTTTTTTAATTTTTTGATAAATGTTACATGTTTGAACAATCAATTGTCTTTATATCCGCTGTATATTATTATTGTAATTTTTATTTAAATATATCAATATAATATTTCAATATGACAGTCCCCTACTCCGTTTCTACATAAATATTCCTTGTACGATGATTTCCATTTTACGTGTATTTTAGTTGAGCAAATAGTGATTACTTGAGGCAGTTGCAAAAGTTTCAGGGGACTCTGGGGTTCCGCGAAACCAAGGTTGAAGACCCATGCTTTAAACAACCACCTCATAGAGTAAAAATACCGTGCTGGAATGAAGAAATATTGATTGTCTATCTTTCCGGTTCATTATCTCTTCCTCGTGGGGTTCCGCAGGGTTCGATTTTATCATCTGTCTTCTTACTTCTGTAGCAGATGCAGCCCTGGGAGGTGCCGTGCTGCGAGTGCGACTACATACGGGGATCAGAACGGGTTTCAGGGGATTGTTTGCCTTTAGGGGAATGATAGTATGCACTGAGAATGAATATAAATTTAATTGCATAATAATTATGAATACAACTGGTTTTGGTTTATAATAAGCCGGAGGACCATTGATAGTTTATAAAGTTACTGACTGCTCTTCTTTCTTGAAGTACACTCGAGTTTAGCTTACTTACAGTTTGTAGCAAGGAAGGCACCAACCCAAATCACTCGGCTGAGTGTGTTGCTGTCCGGGCTGAGGTAGGCTCCAGGCAGTTCGGTGGTGCGAACTGGCATGGGCGCGGACTCAGATGACCGGAGCTGGTGGCGGAGTTTGCCGTGAATTCGGCCAGGTGGCGGCTGCGGCCCACGAGCGGCACGAATTTGAGGCAGGTTTGATATGGCCGTACTAATCGCCTTGATAGGCGAAGCAGGAACAGCCGACCTTGATGAGTTTTGCTAGTCAGTCAGTTTAACAAGTTCGGAACAATGTAGTTAGAGAAGTTTTGTTTAGTCTGTTCTGTTGAGTCTGTTCTCGTCGTCTGTTCTCTCTAGTCTCTCATGTTCTGTTTGTTCTCCTGTTGTCTGTTTGTTCTGGTTGTCTGTCGTTGTTCTGTTTGTTCCCCTGTTGTTCTCTCTGTTCCCTCTCTTCGTGAGCGAAGTCGCAGTATTTGTTATATTGCGGGTGTGGTTGAGGCCGTGGTGGGGGAGAGTCACGTGGCTGTGACTTGGGCCTATGGTAAGGCGGGGAAGTTTGAAGTGCCCGCGATCGGCTCCCTATTCGTGATGTGCCTTCGGGTCACGTGACATTGGCGGCGTTCGGAAGCAAAGGCGGTGGCACGTGGGGTGCCCGCGATGGCGGCCCGTTTGTATTTGAGATTTCAATGGAATTGAGGAATCTGGCATGCAGGTGGCCGAGGAGCGGGGCGGCGCGCCGGCAGTGCACCTTTAGCTCCCTGTCGGCGAGATGCATTAACGGGCTTATTTTTGCGAGGGAGGCCCGAAGCGATTCCCAGAAATGTTTGTACACATTCTTGGTCGCTTGTCAGGTAGCGAGCGATGGGGTGAGGGCCCCGCGCGCCGGGCTGGCCCAGCCGGCTAATGAGGGCTTAAACCCCAGCTGGCGACGCCGGGAAGCGGCGGTGAATGTTCTGCGCGGGCGTGGGCCCGTGAGAACGGCGGTTTGCGCGGAAGACACTGTAAATGATTTTATTGCCCTTTTGTAGTAGTTTCCGAAGTGTAGAAGCGTGCCGGCATGCACAGAGAGCGACTTGTGAGAGGTTGGTGAAAGTAAGCTCTTAATAGTGGGTGGCCGCGCGGGAAGACAGCTTTTAAGGGCTGCGCCTTGGTGGCGAGATTGAAAATTTGATTGCGAGATTGAACAACTTCTATAGGTAAACGATATGCCCTTGTCAGAAGAACAGAAGTCTTTACGAGTTCCTTTGCAATAAAGAAACAGTAAATAGTACTATATCAGATTTTTAAATTGGTATCGTTGTAACAAATTAATAGTAAACGAAAATGTTTCATAGCAGTTTTCTATTTGACATAAACAATTGCAGTCTATTGAAAATGAATGATCTGCACTTGAGTGATGTTAAAATAAACTAGTGGTGCTACAGAATGTCACAGACTTTCTCGTAGTAATGGTTTCTAATTTCCTTGATGTGGACTGGCTTTAGGGTCTTGCCCCGACAGCTTGTCAGCTCCCATCTATCGTCACCCATAATACATTTTTTTGACATTTTCTCTTCTTTTCGGTTTCCTAATAAGAGAACCGAAATGTTTTTCAAGAATATTAAAAAAGCGGAAAACCTCGTCATAAATAGAAATTTTTATTGAACAATTTGAAGCAGTTTTGATGAAAATGGCGTTTAAGCGTTACTGTAAATGCAAAATTTAAACCTCCTTTTCACAGGAATCTAATGAGTTTTCGAAAAACTTAATTTGAAGTCATTTGAAGCACCTTCACTCACAATTGCAATAATGAATACAAATCGATGGAAATGTGCATATTAACGGCGTGAGACAAAAAAATACATTTGTGTAATTTTTGGAAAAAAAAGAACACACAAAAACTATTTTTACTTCATATTAAACAGTGTCATTACCACTATCCGTTGGAAAAGTTTAAAGAAAAAAATTGGAGCGATGTTTGAGAAAATGGCGTTTGAGCGTTTCTGAAAATGCGGAATTTTGAGTTCATTTGACACAGAACTGTTGAGTTTTCGAGAAACTTCATTTGACATTATTTAAAGCACATGTACTCATAAATACAGTAATGTGAAAAAATCGCCTCTAATGTTAATATTACCGACGTTGGAGACGAGTCAAAAACAATAAGTTTTTGTATTTTCTGAAAACAACAACAAAAGAATATAGTAATATAGCGTTTATGTCATCGTATAGGTTTCGTTTGGCAATAACCCTACAAAAAATTTAAAGAAAAAATTTCGAGCCGTTTTGGAGAAAATCTTGTATTTGTTATTTTTTTAAAATTGCAAATATTGCACGCACTATTGCACGAAAATTACGGACAACAAATTTCTACTATGGACAACAAATTTCATTTAAAGAAAAATGTCTATTATAATTTTATAGTTGTAGGAAGACGCAAAAAAATTCAAACTTTTGCAATTTTCGAAAATTCAGTTAACCGCGAAAATCAGACCTAAGCTACCTTTGTAAATTTATTTTACTCTGTTCTTACAAGACATTTAAAGCAAAAATTTGGAGCCGTTTTTGAGAAAATTTTGAAAATGGGGGTTTAATGTAAAGTACCCCCAAATTTTAAATAATGATTTCCAAATTTTCAATGTTTCAACTAGAGCCAGATCGACAGGGAGTTTCAATATTATTATTAATTAATAATAAATTTATTATTATTATTATTATTATTATTATTATTATTATTATTAAAAAACAACTTGGAAAAGATCGTACGGATGGTTTAGGCGTTAGTAGTGTTCACAGAAGGATGGACAGACGGACGGACGTTTTGAAAAAAACACTTTTTCGGTATCAGAGGACCCCAAAACTCAAAATCGATGTTCCGCAACATTACATAACTTTCTCTATACTACGTTTATTACTCCATATATACGTATGTATACGAGAAAATAAAAATCGTTTCCTGGGAGACTTGGAAGCAGAGAATTTTATTGAATTTGTAGCATATATGATTAACTCGTACAAACATGTGGAATATATCGCTAAAAATGCAGTTTGCAATCAAGCCGGGATTCAAACTGGTGAAGGAACTAAGAACATGGTGAACACTTCCACCCAAACATTTTGAGGATGGAATAAATTACCAAAATAAAGTCCTGTCATGTCACTTTACTGTTGGATTGTGAAAAAGGATACTCGTACAAAATCATATTATAGTCATGTGAAATCGAAATGTAATAATTGAGATAATTTTGTATTAGAAAAAATTCTGGTATCTTATTCGTACTTAATTGTAACTTACATCTAACAACTGCTGTTATCTGAAAAATGAGAGCTATCGTAAACAATAAATTTAAGCATAATTGTAATGATCAATGACCAGAAATAAAAAAAATACTGTATTATGTACCCCATAACATTGAACTTTTCAAACATTTTCGCAGTTTATTCTGAATCAATCGCGACTCATCGATATCGATAATCCGAGATTTTTCTCAGGAGGTATTTAGAAAAGTAAGGTGTGAATAATTGAAAAAATTGTGAGTAGTAAACCGGCAGTGGGTAACTGAGTGGCAATTGTTTGTGATCCACCCCGACAATTTTTTGAAGCCACTAGCCGCCACTGTTTCCACTGTAGTTCCGGTTTGTAATTTCGTTAATTCAAATTTACCCCTCATGAATGTTGTATGCCACAAATAAAGGTAGCGTTAGAATCGGATAAATTCAGAGCAGTTCATTGGTTTGAAACTTATAGATATCTGATTTGATATGGTGGCGAATGCTAGGCGGGAAATCAAGGGAAACGAAGGTAATGAACGATGGAAACGGAGCTAGAAGTCGATCCTAGAAATGCTCGTGTTGCTATGAAACCACTTGATGACAGTGTTGTGCATAGAATTTGTTCAGGACAGGTAAGTGAAGGAAAGTGGAGTGTTTTATGATGAGCCAGCCTGTGATTTAAGACATGAAGAATATTTCAGATTATAACAACATTGGCGGTTGCGGTTAAAGAACTTATTGAGAATTCCCTTGACGCTGGCGCTAAAACCGTGGAAATACGTTTGAAAGATCATGGGAGCTCTGTGATTGAAGTTCGTGATGATGGAACTGGTGTTGAGCGAGAAAATCGTGCTGCTTTTGGTTAGTTAAATTATATTTTAATTATTGACCCTGCTTTTCTCAAAGAAATTGATTCTTAATTTCCTGCCTTCCAGCCTTGAAAAATTATACGTCAAAAATAAATGACTTCTCTGACATTTATAAACTTCATACATATGGGTTTCGTGGAGAAGCCATAAATTCATTGTGTGTGATTGGAGAGGTGTCGATGATTACTCGCCATGAAGATGACGAATGTGGCACTTTTCTTGTGTATGATAGAAGTGGAAATATTGTGGAAGAAACTCCTCGAGCCAGAATGGTAATTAAATTTCTTTTTATTGTTTATTTGTTTAGAAGAATATTTGGAAGGAACGATATTGTCTTACTGTTATTTGGAGAATGCTTGTCATTATTGTGGCTTCATCAGATTTGTGCATGTACTTAGGACATTTTAGTCCTTTGCAGGCTCTATTGAGCTTGCAATTTTATATTGAATGGTGCTTAATGTGTTACTTAAATAAAATTACAGAATAATTGTATCCTTAGGTTACTAAAACATGATAAAAAATGATCTCGCAGTTATTTGGCTTTGTGAGTGTCTTACTTAAAGGGCACTTATTTTATTGATGTCATTGTTTATAGTTGTCGGCACAAACGATACAAAACTCACCAAACCAAAATTTCACTGGTGGTCACCTACTAATAGTATTTACCAGTCTTTTCTAAAACAGCACTCCTTGTTCTATAATGGCAATGCAATAATCTTCCTTATGTACAACTCAAGGGAATAGTTACATAGGCCTGTCTCCCAATGTCACTATTCTAGGGAAGGTATCATTTGAAAATGTTAATTTAAAATTGTATAGTTTTGATGTTTTATTTAATTATGACATGTGTTCAATGATAATTTGTAAATTGCTGTAATAAGAGTTTTCTCTAATTATGTAGTTATTTTCACAGGGGATGTGACTTTCTTAATATAAATTTTATCACTTGTAAACTAAGTCGGTGATACGTTATTGATGTGTTTGCAGCCTGAAAACATTGAGAAACTTTCAAATGGAGTGGCCAAACCTGGTTCATTAGTTAAATTCTTGTATTTGTTAACAAATTGTACCTGAATTATGGCAACATAAAAGGTATCAAAATATTTTAAACATCACAATTATGAGTAAACGTATTTTCATTTTTCATTAAAACATTTTTAGTTAACTCTGTAACAAACATTTTTATATTTGAGTGAAGTGGGAGGGAATGACACCATCAAATTGCCCAAGGTGATACAAACTCAAGCTATGTCTCAGTAAACTTGCACACCTGTGGTATCATCCTTTTCCTTCTAAAATATAAGGATTTTATGTGTTACAAAATATGGCATAATTAAAAATAATACATCAGACATAACTGTGCTAACTACGAAAGAAATTGTGGTTTTCCATTTTACTGCCGGCTGGTCCAGACCTTTCCCTTCTTTGAAATAGGGTAATTATTTTTTTAGTTGTGCGGTAATGTAATGAACATAATCTTCATCATTAGTTTTTGTTTATTCACTTCATCATTTCCATTACTCTTATCTTGGACTTTGTTATATCATCATGAACCAATTATATTTTTGATGTCATCGAGCCATCTCTTTTGACTCTGAGTGTCAATACTCCTATCCTCATGTCAAATTCAATACAGTTATCGCTCTGGCACCAATACCAGTCATGTGCTGTGAATGCCAGTCTGTGAACGTGGACAGTGATTTAAGGCGTGGATGTCATTAGCCAAAGTAGTTAGTTATAGCTTTTGAGTAGAGTCCTTTTTCATTTGCTATTTCTTCTGCTTCTTTTTTTAATTTTTTTTTAAAAATATATTTTAACTTCTTAGTGAACCCTTTTTTATTACATTATGAAGTTTTTTAACCTCATTAAACCTTTGTAATTGTAAATAACTACCTTTATAGGTTGGAACTACAGTGTTTGTGAAGAACATTTTTTGTTCTCTACCTGTCAGACGAAAACTCTTATTAACAAATATTAAAAAAGAATTTGCAAAAGCCGTAGATATTATCAAGGCATATTGTTTAATTACTACAGGAGTGAGGTAAGTCATGTGAAGTCTTTGAAGAAATATTTTTGTTGTATTGATTTGTGTATTTTTACTTGCGATCTGGATTTTTCTTCCAGAATTATTTGCACAAATCAAATTGGGGAAAAATCATCAACTACTGTAGTGGTAACAGATGGAACATCTGTATTGAACAATATATCTTCTGCTTTTGGAGTGGACCAGGTTTGTTTAAAGTTTTTTTTTCATTGTCAAAATATAAATAATTGAGATTTGATGTATTTGTAAGATTTTGACTTTCTCTTAAACTATTTTATATGCTGTACAGGTTAAAAATTTACTGGCTGTTCCTCGAAGGCTTCCTGATAAACAATTATTGGAAGACTTTCGAATAACAGATGATGAAATTGAAGGAAATGAGGTTGATCTTGATTGTTACATTTCCTCTTGTGAACGTGGAGAGGGAAGGAATATTAGAGACAGACAATTTGTATATGTGAATTCTAGACCTTGTGATTATGAAAAGGTAAGTAGTTTAGTTTTACTTCTGGGAAAGGAAACTAGGGACCATCCTGGCATATGCCTTTAGTGATTGAGTAAACCTAGAAAACCTTTTATCAGGAGGGCAGCTGAAGGCTGAGGACATTGACAAAATATGTGTAATTAATACATTGTGCTTTTAGAAGTGTTTAAAAATTGAATTAATTTTATGCATTAAATGAATGAAAATAAATATCTTCTGAGCTACGCTATAGCATATTTTGTTAATGTTGTGGCTTATATTTGAGGTGTATGGGCTTGAATCTTACACAAGTTATGGGTGTTTTCATCTTGTGATGGTAACCTGATAGCAATTTCATATGTCCATGCGACTTGCCCAAACAGCTTTTCATTCATAATCATTATCCCTGCACATCCGTAGGAATAAATATAGAGCTGAGATAGGCCTTGGACTATCTTATTGATAAAAAGAAACATAAAACATAATTAACTTCGGTTAAGTGCCACATTACATTACTTCATAACATTAGAAGATCTCTCAAGCAATGAAACTTTCTTTGAGGTCCATTTTGTCCTGCATCACTAGTTACGTTCTTAAGGAGGACATGATGTCTCTGAGATAGTCAGGTGAATTGCAAGCATTCAGGAACTGCGGGACTGTCATTTGTACAGAAGACAAGTTTGGCATTGAAGCTTTTGTAAATTATATTACTAAAATTATAATGATGATTTCCAATGTTTACTTTTTATCATGATTAATTATAGGTTTCATCACCCAATATCCTGAGAAATATTGTGTGTGGATGTGTGTTCAGGGACTTTGTAGAAGATCCTTTGTAGGTTCTTCAACAGGCTGTCTTGAACTAGTTTCTGTGTCTTTTCTCTGTCTAGAATTAGTTTCAAATGGTTGTTTATTGCTTCTTGAAGTGCAATGATGCTTGTAGTAGTGTTTATTTACTATTTTTAATGCATTGATTTGACACTGTGTAAAGTCATTTCGAGACTTAACCAATTCTGTACTAATGAGAAACTGGATAATTTCTTTGCAATTCCTTTTTACAGATTACCCGACTTGTTAATTACATGTTTCATCAGTATCAGAAACGCAAATATCCATTTTTATTTTTGAATCTAAAATTATCTACAGATGCTGTTGATGTGAATTGCAGCCCTGATAAACGAGAAATAATCTTAAAAAATGAAAATCTTGTACTAGCAACAATTAAGGTAAGAGAAGATGATTGTTCTTCATTTTAATATGAATCTTATTAAAGATACAACTCTTAACAAGTAATTGTTATTTAAACTGAATCAAGTTGTAACCTATATCTCTAAGAAAATTTTTGTTCTATGGATTTAATTTTGCTTCTTTCAATTACTGCAAAACGTTTGGTATTGATTTAATAATAAAATTAATTTAAATTCATTACTTCAAGATGCAACTACAATTTGTGTTTCTGTGGTTAAATTGTATCATCTGTCAGCCAAAACATCTGTCAATTGAGAGAAAGATCTCTCACTGTCGATGGAGATTACCGGAGTAAATCTTAAACACAATTGGTCAGAGGAATTCATTTTTGCAGCAATTGTCACCCTTTTCGAATTTTCAAAATATCTTCAAGTTTTTGAAAAATCAGCATTTTGGGAAAATTCTCTTATAGATTTTTCTATATCTCCGGCCTTTTTTTCCCCCCTCGCATTTTTTAGCTGATGTTGTAATGACATCTGGCAAAGAAGAAATAAATGAGCCATACAAAAAATTAGGTCATTTTTAATTTCTGAAGAATCATAAAGTTTCATTGCTAATCTGACTGATGATACTTCATCTTCAAGGGTCTTGACCACAGCAAATGTACTCGAAAAAATTCAGGGTGGGGGTGAGGGTGAGGGTAAACGGTTACTGAGAAAACCATGTCACCTAACACAAGACAGGTTGAGAAGGTAGGGCCAGAACTGAATTCTTGAAGGACATTTCAAAAATATCTTCTTAATTGTCTATTTGCCCACTTCTGGAAATAAACATCTCGCTTTTTCTACAGATTGGGAAAATGCATTAGCTATGCATGTCATCTGAAGCATAATTGGGAACAATACTTTGAAAGCTTTTGCTGCTCTTTTCATGTATGGTGCTGCAGCAGTTAAAAAAGAGTGATACTACAGAATGGCACAGACTTTCTTGTAGTAAAGTTTTCTAATTTCCTTAATATGGACTAATTTTACGGTCTTGCCCCATCCTTTTGCCAGCTGCCATCTATAGCTGCCCGAAGTACATTTTTTTGACATTTTCTCAATTTTTCAGTTTCCTAATTGTAGAACCAAAATATTACTTTGAGAATATTAAAGAAGAGTAAAACCTTGTTATAAATGGCAATTTTCATTGAACAATTTGGAGCTGTTTCTAAGAAAACGGCATGTAAGCGTTATTGTAAATGCAAAATTTGAAGCTCTTTTTCACAGAAAATTTTTGAGTTTTCGAAAAACCTCATTTCAAGTCGTTTGAGGCACTTCAACTCACAAATGCAATAGTATATACAAATCACTGGAAATGGCGCTATTAATGGCTGGAGAGATATTTCGAAAATAAATGTATTTGTGTAATTTTTGAAAAAACAAAAGAATATAACAATACAGGCGTTTTATGTTATCTTGTAGAGTACATTTAGCACTATTCCTTCCAAAGTTTAAAGAAAAAATTGGAATGTTTTTTAGAAAATCTTGTTTTTATAATTTTTTAAAATTGTAAATATTCCATACAATATTGCATGAAAACTACTAAAAGAAAAAAAAAAAACGTACCTAACTTAATGAAAGAACTACTTATGGACAACACATTTCATTTGAAGGAAAAATCTCTATCTTCAATTTTGTAGTTGTAGGAAGACATCGAAAAAAATTCAGTCTTGCAATTTTCGAAAATTCAGAGTTAACTGTGAAAACCAGACCTATGCCACCTTTATAAGTGTATTTTACTCTGTTCTTACAAGAAATTTAAAGGAAAAATTCGCAGCTGTTTTTGAGAAAACTTTTAAAATGTCCGGGGGCCTTTATGTAGAGAACCCCAAATTTTTAAAGAAAGTTTTTAAAACTCGCAGTGCCTTGAGTTGCTCCAGATCAACAGGGGAATACCCATTTTGGAAAAAATTCTACGTATGGTTTAGGCACTAGTGGTGTTCAGACAGACACTTTTGAAGAAAGAAAAAGCAACACTTTTTCGGTATCAGGACCCCAAAACGTATATTTCCGTTGAAATCTCAAAATCAATTTTCCGCAGCATTACATAACTTTCTCTATAATATGTATATGTGCCATATATATGTAGGTATACGAGAAAGTAAAAAGTACCACATTGCTATGTTGAATTTCATGGGGCCTTATTAACTACAATGAATTTATGAATAACTGTGTAATATAGAACTAATGAGTTTCTCTAAACATTTAATGGTGATCCAAAATTACGCAATTGAATAGTTTTTTAAAGAACAGTCTATAGGATCAATAATGGCTTTAGATAGAAAACAATTTGTGGCATTGGTTGATTCGTCAATAGAAATCCTCATCTTCACGTTTTTAGTTTCTTCATGAATTTTTCATGACGTGCATCAAAACACTGAATTAACATTTGTGCAAAATTAATTGACTTGGCACAGATTCTTTGATGTATTTTTCCAAAATATGTTTTAATGGTGGATTTTCTAACTGCTTTGCTCAATGACGTTGGTTTTGAAAGGATAAAGGAGATTGGAAATCGTTAGGTTTTGACAGTGTGCTGAGAAATAAAGCTGTAATTGACCAATATTGCTTAGCAGATAAGTATTTTTTCTCACTTTATTTTCATTACCATCAATGGGATGGTAGTCATTTTAAGTGGAAGAAATGAATGAAATTTGTTCTTTTTGACTAAGTGTGTGAAAGTTTACACTCCACCATTTATGAGACTGTTTACTTTTAAAGGAAACTAAATAATGTATTTAAAATGTCCTAGGAATGCAAAACACAAACATAGGCAAAAATAGGCATTTATAACAAAATAGGTTAAAAAAGGGAATATCCTTATTGGAGCCAAAAACACATAAATCGATAACCTTCATTTTAAAACTCAAACTAACTTGATTAACGAAAGGCATGTAGTGTAAGTCTTGGTCTCTAGTAATATCTAAGAGGGAGTTAGCACAATGGAACTTGACTCATTTGAATGTGCTCCAGGAAGGATTGAATGGAACTAGTGTTTTAGTAGTAAAACTTGACAAATCATAGCTATTAATTAAACTTTCAATGTAGTATGCATCAATCAAACTCTGAATGTAGTGGAGTGTGCTTTAATTTATTTCAGAACATCAAAACATTTTGTCAAATGTAGAATTTAATCTCACTCCTGCATAAGCTCTGTATTTATGATTATTCTTGTGTGTTTAATTTGCATTTATGTGCAGTGAATCTACAATTAATAACAAAAATTAGTTTTTCAGTGAAAACTATGGATAAAAAATGTACTGGAATGATAAAATTGTTTCTATCTTTTAGGCATCTCTTATTGAGATATTTAGGTCAGTACGATCAGTATCAACAATAGAAAACAACAAATTGCCTTCTGTGCAATTCAAATTGGAAGACAGCTTTTTGACTGTTAAAACCAATTCAGGTCATAATTTGTTCGTTAGTGAGGAATGTAATGTGACAGTTAATACTTCAGAGGAAGTTGTATCTTCCAAGAAAAGTTCAAGTATTACAGAGACACTTAATGAAAATGGATCCCATTATAGTAGAACATCAACTCAAAAAACCGAAGTGTCAACTTCTTCTGACATTCTGTTTCAAGATGAATGTATTACTACAGTACAATGTGAAGATAATCCTGCAGCTTATAATTGTAAGTCAGATGAGTTTTGCATGACTTAATTATTTGAAAAGTTCCAAAATAACAAGTACAGTAAAACTTCACTTATACGTTTTTCAGGGTAATGAAGGGGGGGAAATGTTTAAATGAGAAAAACGCATAACTGAAATTGATTATAATGAGCAAAATAAAAATTCAATATTTTTGCTCTATCGTTTTACTAGTTCTTTAGCAATATGTTTTTTATTGCCACTCTTTCTAACAACTTTTAAAATTTTTATTTTAACTGATATTGAAAGGGATTGCCTTTCCCTAACTCTCTTTTTCGTTAGAACAAATACGCAATGGGAACCTTACTGATGACTAGGGAACTGATTTCCATGTAATTACTTGTTTTTACAGGAACTAGATAACTATTGAATAATATATTTTAGAGTTTACAAGACATGCTGACATTTTTGTTTTACATATTGTTACGATTCTAGGTGATGAATTAAAAGTCTGGTATTATTTTAACAAAAACGTTTATTTTGTTTCTTAACACAATGACTGAAAACACTTGATTTATGTACAGATATTCTTCACTTGATTATTCTTTATATGGCACACTTCTCTTGATAATTTATTTACACTACACTTCTCTTGAGTACTTATTTTCACTGTTCACTTCTCTTGCACTGTCCTAAGCACTGACTACTGTTCGATGCACTGACCACAGTCCACTGCACTGACCACAGTTCACGACGTTGGACACGGTTCACGTCACTGCACTGCTATTCACCGCGATGCACACACTTCAGACTTAAGACTGACTCACGGTCGCCGGCCGCCGCGTATTTATACTCGGCGGGCGCCGTCGAGAATTTTTTGGACTTTGCGATTAGCGCCAAGAACACTCTGGGACTGGCTAGTTCGAGGGCCGCCGGCCGATGACGCAATCCGCGCATACAGGTAGTTCGTGGTCGTGCCGGTAGATGACGCAATATTCGTTAGAATATTTTTGTTTAATTACAGATTTTTACCTATTACTATACATTTCGTTGCATTTTAATATATTTATGCGTCGAAACGGAACATTTCAGATGCACGATTGCAATGTATATTACGGAATCATCTTGCTTGCAAACCAAATGTAATGCTGCTGCGCTTCTATGACCATATCTTCGGCATGAATTGTCAAACTTACTCACCCCCCCCTCCGCTTACTGCATACTCGGAATCAAGGATGAGCGGATTTTTGTTACCAAAAGGAATTTCGACTACGTGCTTGTTAATGTTTCAAGCACTATTTTCGTTACTTGAAACCTTCGTTTCGTTTCGTAACTTCGTTACTTTCTAACAAATATTTTTTACAGAAAATGGTCTTATCGCGTTATTCGATTGGGGAGTGGGGGTTTATTCCGTTTAACCCCCTCCCCCGGGATCCATCATTGGCTACACGGTACCACTATTCACTTGAACTCCGCCTCCTCGTAAACATTGTAATATACTTTGAACGTATTTTATTATTTCGAATAAAAGTATTGAATCTTCTATTCTTCATTGTGGTTAAGTCTTGTGTACAATTACTTCTGTAGAGATGGAACACACTTTCAGCCACTGTGAATCCTTGTTAAAGACTGATCGGCAACGTTCCATGCTCGGAAAATGTTTGTAGAGAGCAATTTTAAACACAATAATACATTTTTATTTTACATATTTTCAATTTTTTCTCACATGTTTTGGAAAAAATAAGTACGTATGTGTGTAGATATTTTGCATTTTTTCTTACAATAAATTCCGTTCCTTGCTGATGACCTTGTGCGACTCGTTTCATTGCGGAAACGAAGGCCGTGTCCTGCGTGGGCTACAGCTGGCGGCGGCGACCCGCGGTTGGTTGCTTCAGTTTCAAGCTTGATGTTACTTGAGATTCCGCAGGTCTAAGCACGGTGTTGTAGGTGGGCGACAGGAAGCGTACGACTGCCGCAACAGCCTCAGTCGAGCTGTGCGATCGAAAAGTCAGTTCAGTTTCATTAGCCGCTTGTGCCCTGCCACTACCTTAAGGATCTCGTAGGTTGTTATGGCGAGCAAAAGGGCCTTCGGAGAGTGGGACAGTCAGTGCACGAACTTTCTCACTTATTGCTCATCTCGTTACTCTCTCCCTGGGACGCCTTTGACCTTCCCTCGGAGCTATCTATCGCTTTCTGAAATCCTCTAAGCTCCCATACGCACCCGACTGAAATTTTTCGAAGTTCCGCTGCCGGAGGTGGCCCGGAAGCCGACTTTGCGCTCCCACCCCGCGAGGTCGCGCGGTTTTGTCCCTCAGCTAGACTGAGTCGAGCTCCTATATTACAAGTTTCATTAACGAGAAGTCGCCTCAGAGGTCGAGCGACAGGTCGCTCCGCGGGGGGCGCTCTGGAGCGTGCCGACTCCAGTAACATACAGTTCCGGGCTCGGCGCAGGTCGCCTCGCGCCTCACCGGGATCATTTGAACGTTATACGGACTTTTTATTATGAACTTATAAGTGTGATAAACGCAAAACACTTAACTGAAATGAATGAGCATTTAGCATCAAACATATAAATGTGAGAACCGTATAAATGGAGTTTCACTGTTACATATAGGCAAGAAGAGATGTGAATAAAGAAATAACTTGCTTAAATTAATGAATGTTGCAAAATAATTTCTATAGTAATTATCATCACTTAGTGCAATGATGAGCTGTGAGAACTGTGTACCATTATTAGCTTTTTGACACTAATACATAAATAAAGGATGTTGCATTGAAATCTTTCATAAATATTTAGCCCATATAAATTCAGTAAAATTAAGTTTCATTTTGGATTTTGATGTAACAAAAATAATATTGAAAGTTAATTGCCCATTTTTCAGAATAGTAGACACTTCACATAATTGTTCCTCAAAATCTTTTAAGAAAAAGATCATTGCACTTCCACTTTTGTATTTTAATAGTGTAACCAACATACATTTTATAGCCTTGAAAATTTCTAGAAAATTGCTTTTTATTTTGTAGCTAGTGCTGACCAAAGCAAAAAGATAATATACGATGACAATAAAAGATGCTATAATGAACACAGAACTCAAACAATTATTGATGTGGGAACTTTGATGGAAAAACTTGAGCCCAAAGAAGGAAAGAATAGAGAAGCAAATGATTTATTTAATGAGGAACACAATGAAATACTCAAATTTAGAGCTGCATTAGATCCTGCCCAAAATGAAAATGCAGAGAAAGAATTACGGCAACAAATATCAAGGGAAATGTTCTCTAAGGTACTGATATGTTTTATATATCTGGAATTTTCTTTATGTAATTGTATTATTTTGCATTTTTGTTGTTTTTCAGATGGAAGTAATTGGTCAGTTAAACAAGAGTTTTATTGTTGTTCACATGGAATCTGATTTATTTATAATAGATCAACATGCTGCTGATGAAATATATAATTTTGAAAATCTTATGAAATCATCAACAATACCTAACCAACGGCTTGTTGTGTACGTCATGAGTGATGTTGAAAGTATTATTAGAACATTAACCTGGATTTTATGCATTTGAAAACATAGCAATTTTGGAACAGTGTAACTGTTACTGTACAAGGCAAATTAACATGTACAAGTTAGCAGTCTCATAATATGCTAATAACCTTGTTCATTCAATGACACATAAAGTATATGAGCATTATTTCAAGTACAAATGTGCAAAATATTCATTGTTAATACAAAACATACATGTTTTTACATCTTCTTTAAAAATGAATAAAATCTATAATTTATTTAATATGAAATATTATTTGTTATTTAAATAGAAACTTAACTTAATTTCAACTTTAATATTTAAAAATTACATAACACAAGTGAAACATCATACTATCACATTAATATTTGTCATAATTTTGTATGAACGAGTTAAAATTAACATCTACCAGAAATTATTTCTGAAGTACTAAGGCAGAAACTGATCTGCCAAAAAAATTGTTTTTTATTTGAGTATTGCTATTTTCATTATCTAGTGAAATTTTGCAATGTTCTGCCTGAAGGGAAGAGCGTGTTAGTTGTGAAACACTTTAATGAGCTTGCCACATTAATGTAAATACAATCTTAATTTTGGCAAACTTCTGAAAGTATCTCTTAAGAAATCAAGTTTTCTGACAAGTTTTTTAATTATTTATTTTGAATAATAATTAGATACAGTAGGAAGTTGCAGCTTCATATTATAAGTCTTAACATCCCAAAAATTTAAAGTAGTTGTACATTCAAAAATACTTTTTCTGATGAAAATAATGTTAAAAAAATATTTAAAATATCATGTTTTTTTATCAATTCTAGTATTACTGGTTTTTCAAGTCAGCATGTGACATGTAATTGTATGTTTTTATGTTGTAGACCTCAATCACTTCAGTTACTTCCAAATCAAGAAACAATTGTTACAGAATACATGAATGTTTTTAAGAGAAATGGATTTGAGTTTGAGATAGATCTTTCAGGTTTGTTCAATATTTCTATCAGTGGCAGTTTCTTTGGGTGTGCAAGTCATGTGTCGATTCCCAAGGAAATAAAAAAAGAAATCATTATTTCCTTTGAGTTTATTCCGATTTTTTCATTTATTCAGTCTTCCATGTGATCAGGCATCATAGATCGGCACCAGCATGTCCATGCAATGCAGGCAGTATGTGAGCACAGTTCAGGCCATTGGTGAATGTCTCCAACGTCTTCAGGACGGATCGGGTGGTGGCAGCGCATGTGCATGACATCTCCCTACTCAAGGACAAAACGTGCAAAGGCATTGGATCTCGATTCAACGGCCTGATAGTGATCGAGCATCTGTAATTGTGATATTTTCTTTGAGTGTTGCAGTCTTTAGTGATATTCATGTAATAAGTTTAATTTTTTGATATGGATAGTGCAAAAGTGATAAAAAAGTTTTTAAATAATTGCTTTCCTTCCCTTTCGTTTGAAGAAAATAAACTAGTAATTGATAATGGGTGACCATGTCCTAACCAAATAATATTTCAGAATTTAATTTTTGAAACGGCAACTGAAGAATGGGAAAAACATTGAGTGTGTATTTTTAAATACTTAAAAATATATTATTCCAATTGTTGCAATAGAAACTACAACACCCTCGTTATTTTGCGACAATCTTTCCCTCATTCTTCTAATATTATAATTTAGTTTTAATATTAAATCAGGATTTCGTTTATAAAATTCAGTTTTACTGTAAATATGTTTGCAAAAAGAGTAGTGTTGGGGTTAACACTTTCCTTCATTGCCAACGCCCTAGGTCCAGAGAGTGGAATCACCACTCATCTATATTTCTATGCTGTGGCAATGTCTTTATTGCAGTGTATTACACATCACACACTACTGGTCACATGATTGTTTATCATGTTTTACACCATGCTGTGCAAAAATTCTAATAGTTGAGACTTTCTCGCAAGTATGGGTTTGTTCTATGCCTTGGTTTGGACATTGTTGTCAAATATCCTAATGTTAAAACGTTCTCCTTCAAATATGGGCATGTGTTTGCGATGACACTGTCTTGAAGAAATTTGATTTACTTGTCCGTGATTCAAGTAATAATTCCGATTGATATTTCACA
Organism: Teleogryllus occipitalis; assembly: GCA_011170035.1. Lineage (NCBI taxonomy): Eukaryota > Metazoa > Arthropoda > Insecta > Orthoptera > Gryllidae > Teleogryllus > Teleogryllus occipitalis. Next base: position 164,562 of record BLKR01000603.1, on the reverse strand, counting down.
ATCGCAGGGACGGAATGCATGTATGCAGTGAAGACGTGCTTACTCCTTGACTGTGTGGTGGGTTGCATAGTGTTCAGGGGCACTGAGTTGTAATAAATTAATAAATAGTCAACAATGCCCCCACATGTCCAATTTAATTCAAACCACTATTCAAACACTATGTGTATTCAAACACAAAGTGTGATAATTTCAGTGAAATCGGTCGAGTAGTTTTTGTGTCTATGTGCGTATATTCAAATATACACATAAATTGATAGAAAGTTATAGTCTATACGGCTACATGAGAAGTGTCAATAGTCTTCTTAGAAAATATCAAGGAAGACTAGAAAAATACAAAATCTATTAAACTGTTTTAATTTTTACTGAAAAATGCAAAATCCTCAAATTTTCATATCTATGTTACAGCTGCAGTCTCATACCCAGTGCATCACGGCATATATTCAGTTTAAAGTTTCCATTAATTGGAATTACTTGCTGGACTTACTATCATATGAAATAAATTAAAAATAAATATAGTTTTAAAGTTTGTTTTGAAATAAAAATTTAATTTGTTTTGTTTCATTCCATATTTCAAGTTATCATAGTAGATAGAAGAAATCATCTTACATAGATAGTACATCTACTTACACATTTAAAAGAATTAAATATACATGATTCAACTACATATTAATATTATGTGTGACTATGTGTAAACTATATTTGTAGAATTACCTTTTTGCTTTAAGCAGTAATTCAAGTAGTAATGTAATGTTCAGTGATTTTGGCTTAATTATTGGTGTTGTGTAAATGCTTTCTTGCATGGTTGTGAACTTATAAAAGATATATTTATAGTTCAAACATATGGTGATCAGTAACATTTGTTTTCAGCTCCCCCTTGTCAAAGAATAAAATTGACTGCAGTGCCTGTGAGTAAATTATGGACTTACGGAAAAGACGATGTAATAGAACTTATTGCTATGCTGGAGGTATAGTATGAAAATATTTTTATATTATTATTAGACAGCAGTGTAATCAATATAGTAGTGTTGTACTGTGCACAAAATGCTAATTTTATTCCATTCTTATTCTGGAAGATTGCGTTCATCAGAAATCATTGAATTTCATTCTTTCCGAAACATACTGTATAAAATGAAACTTTTTACTTTCTTGCTGCTACTACTACTAATGGTAGAGAGAGAGAGTTATGTAATGTTGCACAAAGAAATGGCGAATTTTAGGCAGATAAACTCTTATTACAGGACCCTGTCAAAGAAAAAGTGTATAAATCCAGATGCTAAATTTAGAAAGAATCCTCTAACATGTGGTGTAGCCAGAATCCATGTTTTGTGGGTCTTTGTTACCAAAAAATCGATTGACGGCAAAACAACTGTTGGTCTGTGAACAAAGCTAGCAGCTAAACTGTTCTGATTTACACCAAAATTGATATTCCCCAATCGATCTGGCTGATGGAGTGGCCCCTTGAGTTTGAAACCAATATTTTTATTTTGGAGAGTACTTTACATGAAGCCCCTGATATATTTTAAAAATTTTCAAAAAAATGGCTCCCACATTTTGAATTAAACTTTGTTATTGGATATTGTGAAGGGCATTTAAGAAAATGGTGCAGGTCTCATGTTCGTTGAAAAACCTGATATATTTGAAAACTGAAAAAATTCAAAATTTTTTTCGGTGTCTTCCTGAAACTACTATTACGAAAATACAATTTTTTTTTCTTAATGAAATGTGTTCAACAAAAACAGATCTTCAAATAAGATCATGTTGAACTTTTTGAAAATATAAGTATTTTTTGGGTAATTTGGCGACAAACATAATCACCCGCTCCCAATTTACTGCGCTTTGTGAACATATAATGAATGGTGGCTACATAAGTTAGAATTTGTATATTATTTAATATAGAGTGGATTTCCCTTGTGAGTAGCATGTGATCCCTTAGTTTTGAGACCAGGAATGGTGGCTCAGTGCATCAACTGATGTCAGTGCAGCGCTTCTGACCAGGAGGTTCTAGGTTCGAGTCCTGACGACAACAGGATTTTCGACACTAGCTTTTCAGCCAGGTCGAATTCAGTCGCTGTCTGGAGGTGAATTCTAGCGGCCGGCTGCTTTGATCAGTAGTACATGTGTAGTAAAAAGAAAGTACTGTAATGCAGCAGAAACAGCAGATTTTTTTTAAAGAAAATCTCTGATTGCGGGGCTCTGGTATCAAAAAAATTGTTCCTATATGCATTGAATTACTCCCTCTAACATGTTGTGTAGTCAGAATCCATGATTTCTGTGTTAATAATGAAAAGTTGATTGACAACCATAGTTGCTTTTTTCCCAGAATTGACATCTCCCAATTGATCTGGACAAACGTATGATATTTAAGAATTTTTTGAAAATCTTCTCGAAAAGGACTGAATTTTTTGATTAAACGGTTTCCTCAAATGGTGCAAGAGACATTTAAAACAATGGTGCAGGTCTTGTTTTTGTTGAAATATCTGGATTTTAAAAAGTTGCAAAAGTTCAAAATTTTTTCAGCATCTTCCTAAAACTACAATATTGAAGATGGAAATTTTTTCCCTTACTGAAATGTGCTCTTCAAAGACAGATCTTTATGTAAGGTAGTGTACAATTTTTTGAAAATATAAGCAGTTTCAAGAAATTTTGCGAGATATATAGGTAATTTTTAAACCATTATGTCCTTAAAAACTATTCTAATTTTTTTCATCATAAGTAGAAAAGGATGGTAAAAAAAAGTGGTGCTGGTCCCAACAAAAAATTAATATTGCAAAGTACCCATTGATGATAGAAATAACAGAAGAAAGTATGTGATATTGTAGGACTAATTATTATTGCACAAGCATCTGCTTTTATTTGCATGTCATATGTAAACTAGGTTTTGTCCTGTTAATATTTTTCCTTTTGTTTTGACACTGCTTTAACAGTTTCCTGTTGTTCCCCCCTTCTTACCCTTTTCACACCTTATGTTCCCTCTGTAGAATGGAATGGATTCAACTTATATTAAGAAATTATAGTTTCAAACATTTTCATTTCAAAGCATTTAAGTTTTTACCTTGAAGATAATTTATCCTCATGTTAGCAATGTTTAAAGCAAGTTTATGAATTGCATTTTGATATTGATTACTAGAAAATCATAAGAGTGAAGTTTGTGGGATGCTCTTTACGTATGGATATCCAAAGATATTTGATTTATGAACATGAACCACTTTTTTATTCTAGGAATGTCCAGATGTGATATGTAGGCCTTCTCGAATAAGGGCAATGTTTGCTTCACGTGCTTGCCGAAAGTCAGTAATGATGGGGACATCACTCTCTCATTCTATAATGAGAAACATAGTAGATCACTTAGGAACTTTGGATGAACCATGGGTATGTTATGAACTAGTTAACTTCATACAAATTTCATTCTTTTTATTATCTTCGAAGAAATAAGCACTTCAAAACCTTTAAAATTTTCTTTATATTGCTCTCTCATGGAGTTTGAAAGATCAAGGTTCATTTTTCAATTGATATTATTGTAATACCTTTGAATAAGGTTTGTTTGATTTTTACTTCTACAGGCAGATTATACATTTAAAGTGCTTTAAAATTATTATATATGTATAGAACAAAATAGGAACTCAATGTGAAACTATCTTTCCATTTTTCCTATATGCACAGAATTGCCCTCATGGTCGACCTACAATGAGACACCTTTTTGACTTAAAGGAAATGAAAGAAAAGACTGTTAAACACAATTTACAGTGTGAGTAAGAAAGAAGTTAGCCTGTGATACAAAGTACAAAGAATGAATCATCGCAAATCAAGTTTTTACGACGGTGTTAAAAAATATCATTCATAGATAATTTAAATACATCCGTTTTAAGTGGTATATATTGTGTTATTGATTGTTTACAGCATTTTAGTAACTATTTCATTGTAGAGCAAATTGTCAAGCTGATTCATTGTTTTTGTGATATTTTATTCCATAATTTTTATATCGCTTTTAAAATGTATGTCTTCTATTGATTTGTATTGTTTTGAATAAAAAAAATATGGATTTATAATTGAGCAGTTATTTGTGTGTAAGTATGCCTTCGTATGACTTTCAGAATTGGTTAAATTTTCATTCTGTGTGCTATTAAGAATTTGTTTTTAGTTGCTTTACTATGTATGTGGAAAACATCAGCAATTTAAAAAAAACCCTCATATTATGGGGCCCTGTTATAAAAATTGGCTACTTCTTACTCCTTTATGTGGTATAGTGCTTCCTTTAACATGTTATGTAGCCAGAATCCAAGTGGATCCTGGATACCGAAAAATTGATTGTCGACAAAACATCTGTCCATCCTTGGTCAACGCTGATGCCTAAATAATTCAGACAATTTTTATCCAAAATTTATATTTCATGATGCATCTGGACAAACTTGAGGACTTGCATAATTGAAACTTGTACGATAAAATTTGCTCAATGCGAAACATGTATAATGTGGAAATCCCTCTAACGTGAATATAAATCGCAGTCCTGCTAAACATTTATTCTACAGTATTACATTGCATAATGCGGAATCTTGTCTAATATGGAAAAAAAAAAACATTGGTCCCTTGAGCTCCCTTATTGGGCAAGTTTTACTGCATTTTGTTTCGGGGGGGGGGGGGGACACTTTTTCTCAACAAAATTTTCTCAAAACTAGTTCCAAATTTTGTTATTAAAATTTGTTCTTGGGTAGCATAAAGGATGCTTAAAAAAATTGAACATGTCGTTTTCATTAATCTCTAAATTTTCGAAAATTGCAAAAGTTGATATTCTTTTGGCATCTCAATGTGAACTATTACTACATTATTGAAGATAGATTTTTTCCTCTTAACATCAGATGGATCTTTAAATAAGGTGATCCACAATTATTGAAAAATATAAATAGTTTTCACTTAATTTTACATTAAATAAAGCAGTTTTTAAACAATTATTTTCTCAAAAACAGCTCCAATTTTTTCCCTTTGATAGAGCCAGCAACCTTTAACAAAATGGGGAGGCCCCATTTTTAGTGTTCTCTCTGTGTTCTTAAAAGGTTGAAACAAAAAATGACCCCTGCAAACTACAATATTGATGACAGATTTTTTTAATGAAATCTGTTCTTTAAAATTAATCTTGAAATAATGTAAATGAAATCTGTGAATTTTTTAATATTGCAAATCCAAAAGTTTGCCTTCTTTACGCATTGGAAAGGTTGATTTTTGCCTGCATTGGAAAGGTTGATTTTTGCCTGGTGGTGTAGGAGTAATGTGAATGGTGTGTTAACTGTGGAGGAAATGGAGAAAAAATAACTGGTTAGAAACAGCAAAATGTTAATGTTTTATAATACTGTGTAGCCGTTACAAAGAAAGTGAGAAAGTATGCGCTGCTGTAACTCCACTAATTGTTCACATTCTTACTTACTTCTGGATAAAAGTAACTTAATTCATATATAAACCACAACAATGATCCAACCCTTCACAGGAAGGAACAATAAATAAACTTGGAATATTCCATCAAAAAAACAAGATTTGCATGAGATGTCAATTGGCATGTAGATTTTTTCACTTATTGTTTTGCCTTGGGTTCTGCGAGGTGCAAGTAATGCCACAAAAAGTGGGTTAGCTCTGATTTGAACCATTTCTCTCTCTCGTTTTTTAAAGAGGTTGAATCATTACATTAGTTTATTTTGTCATTGCCATTACATTAAACTATCAATAATACTGAAAATATGAGCCAACTTAAATTATTAAAAAAATACATGTTTTCATTTTCCTTTGGAGGCAAAAATAGCTTAAGGTCAAGTGATGCTAACAGCAACAGACAATAGCTCGGTATGCTTCCATGGTCCACACGTTTACAATGCAACAAATCACAACCCACGTCATTAAGTGGTGGCCAGAATCTGGCTTAGGCCGATGTTGCATATCTTTTCATGGTTTTTGTGTTATCTCTGTGCTACAAACTCAGAACATGAGAGTCAATGGGTTAGTCACTGTTACCCTAGTGCCTCAGTTGAAGTGTACCTCCGGCCCTTGCTCTCCTATGACCTTTAAGAACAGTAGGGCGAATTTGTAGATAGAGATGTCTTGTAGAGCATGTTAAATAGAGTTCAATAAAACTTCTAGAACCTCATTTGTTGCAGAGGGAAGGCGATGTGAGCATTTTAGCGATGTTATGAGTGCCACAGTGGCTTTTCCCTCACAATATAATGCAAGCCTTCTCTCAAACTGTGAATGCAAGTTAAAATTTCCTAAGACTATTAACAGAAAGTTTGTAGAGTAATAAAATTTAACCTATAGTTAAGTGTTCAGAACTTCTCTTCCTATGAGTATGACTCATTGAAACTGTGGGTCACTGCTGGCCTTTAAATTAAACATTACAGGTCACATTAACCTTTGCACTGTCAGTTTGATAATCCAATTTTATTTAAGAATTTAAAATATGGTTTCATCTTCGTTATACATCTGTACAGGAACTCACTAGTACACAAGAAAAAGGACACATCTCAAAAATAGCCATTTTTGGGTTAGTGTAGAAACAGGTTGAGAGAGTAGTCTACTTTTACCTGTATAAATGTCTTAAAGATAGTTTACAATTCTGCCAGCATATACAGTAAACTAGTGTCTTTGGCTGTGAATTGAACAGTTTCACCAAATCTCCATTAAAACCATTCTGTCAAATTACAATTTTTGAGATGTCTCTTTTCTTGTGGACCAAGACAAATGTAGATGAATGTTCATAAAAAATTTTATTTTCCAAAAGAAAAGTTAACATATACTTCATTATACACATAACATTGACCAAGGAGTAAAATTTAGATAAAACGTTCAATTTCATAGTCAAATAATTTAAAATCCATTAGGTAAACATCATATAATTTCCAAATTAAGTCTTTAGGCAGAGTTGAAAAATATTTGCCTAATTTAGAAAATGTGCTAGTTGTCTTGTTAATACGAGGAAAAACCAGATCTGGTTTTCCCACCAACTTCAGAACATGTTGTGAATCATCAATTAAAGTTTCATACTTGCCTATCACATCATAATCAATAATACATGGTTCACAAAGCTGGTACACAGATGTCCAATGCTCATTCATTAAGACATCTTCTCTGTTTGTTATATATGTTATAAACTCACGAAATGTCACATCATTTCCTTGCAACAAAGCTTCGGGAGATGGTGTATGCCTGTAGTGACGAATGATGTGTCTTCCAAAGCGAACTTGAAAATATTTAGAACTTAGGTGATGTTGTTCAAGTTTGTTGCGGTAAGCTGAAAGTAGCCTCTCAAACGGATGGCGAACGATAAAGAATTTTGTGTAAGTTTCAAGAAATGTTTGAATTTCCTTCCAAGAATATGAGCTTAGTCTTGGAAATATATGTTGGCTGTGTGCAACATTAGCTGGTATATCCAGTGCATCAGTGGTGTTAACTTGTTCGGTCAAAATCATCAGCATTCTTTTCCAATTTGTGCAAGCCACCTGCAAATGCATTATCAAACATGTTATTAAAAGAAAAAATGCATAAAAATAACAGATTCCCCTAAGTCACAAATATAAATATTTTTCTATAAATGAAGTTTTTCTTCGAAGGACTTCAGTTAAAGCTCTGACAAGATATACGTTTTATTTCAAGTGCTTTTAATTCATTTGGTTTTAGGAAAGATACAATGATAGTTCACAGCAGCATTAAATAAAATTGTAAATACATAACAGTTAATACTAAGATATTCCTGTAATTCCTAGCAAATGAAAATAAAGTTTGTTCATTCCACTTCTTATCTCTAAATCATCAGTTAAGAACAATTTGAAGGGTTCAGAGAAAGAATGATCAGGGGCCAAAATACCACATCTGGAAGAGCATTTTCACAGCATGAAATATTATAGTTAATTGAATCAAACTATTACCATTTACTTATTGATTATTTTGAATGGTTAATTATTACTGGTCTGAATTCTTATGAACTTGTGTATTTTTTGTCTTTCTATGTCCTGTTCTCAAAATAGAGATCTTGGAGAATCATGGTAACACAATATTGAAATTTTTTGTTCCATATTTTTACATATTTTGTTTTACATCAGTATTCTACCAATTTTCTTGAAACTGACTCCAGAAAGAATATTTAATGAACTCCCAAAAAAAGCTTTTATTTAAAAAATTGATATATTTTTTTCTTAAACAAATTCAGAATTTTGTGCTGAAGATGGGGAAAGATCCAGTAGGCCAAGCAATATTTTATTTTACAAAATGGTTTAATAAATACTTTATTAATGTGTTTTCAAATTTATTTTCTTTGGTTGTAATGTTTTATAAATTTAATATTACACTTTTACCATCTTTGTTAGTATTTGTATCAAAGCTTAGGTTTCTTTGGCCGGAGTCAGTAGATACTTGGCTTGCTGGGAAACTCCACATCCTAGGCACAGTTGTCAATGTTTCAGCCGTTGTACTGTGATCTTCCTCAGAATGAAATGCATTTTGCCCTGAGGAAGGTCACAGTATATTGGCCGAAAAGTTGGCAACTGTGCCTAGGACACAGCATCTCCTGAAAAGCCATTTATCTACATAGTTATCTTTATGGTTTTCATTACATATGTATGTACATATTTTGCTGTTTCATATTACATATTTTTCTGGGCTCTTGATTATTACCACTTATTTATTGATTTAAACAAAAAATATTTTTACAAGTATTGATCATGTGTTATTGTTTTTATTTGAAGTGCCAATGACTGATTGTTCTTTCTCTGTACTCTTAATTTGCAAACTACTTAATCAACTTAATTTGAAATGAAACAAAGAAATACATTTAAGTTGTTTTTTCGGCTTGATAGTGAATTTTATGGGTTTAACGTACAATAATAGGCAAGTGAAGGTTTTATGTCAAGGAGATTTATTGAAGAGGCGAACAATGGGTGTCAACCCATTGTTCCCACCCACAGGAAATATGAATAAATAAAAATGTCAACTTTACATGTGGACATTCAAATGAAATTTAATTATCAAAATAGCTCAAGCCATAAATTCTTGAAGAATTCAATTCTTCTATGTTCATTCGACTGAATCCAGAATAAGGGCCTACAATGGAAATACTACTCAACACTAACCAATTTGAAGGAAACGGGCAATCTACTATTAGTGACCATTACTAGATTGAAATGGGCATGGCAGTGGCGAATCCTGAACATTATTTCAAGTACATCGCACTTTATGGAAGCTACCTCTACCTTTGTCTTTTTATTTTGAGCTTTTCTGAAGTCCCAGTACTAATTCCATCCTTAATAATTTTTCTATAACACAATTACACAAACCAGAAACTTCTGGATCATTAACACATTCCATTTTCACAAAAACTTGAGAGAAGCGTAACGTACGAACCACCAGAGAAGGAATGTTCACCGCAATATTTTGTGGAGCCTACCAACTCTCTAGGTGCGCATCCTCCCCTCTCCCCATCCATGAAAGATGAGGAGCCATAGGTTATCGCGGCTGGCATGCGGTGCCTTTGCTTATGCTAGCGAATTCTCTGGACAGCATTAAGAACTGTTTGAAACTTCTCACACTACTGCATTTCATAGCGCATACAGATGCGGAAGACTGACTGGCTCTCGGTACAAAAACAGTTATTATTTTGCATCTGTTTTAAAGATTTCAAAATCCCAATAACGTTTTAGAGGATTACCAAACTAATGAAATGTTAATTATATACTTTGAATTACTAGGTATATACGGTGTATCGGTGAAACCACTGGGGCATGGACTATTCAACCAAAATATTGCAGGGTCCTCATGTTTACAAACAACTTGTTATTCTGGAGTTCCTGAATTGTATGAAAAGACGTTATTTTATCATTTTGGAAATTTAATTTGGATCAAGTCTATTCCTACTACCAACTATCACTTTCTGAGTTGATTCCATAAAAATAGATTAACATGTTCTTACCTTTGGTACGTAACAATACAAAAGTTTGTGCCTGCTGTCAACAAGTATGTGATCAAACTTTGCTTTATCTGGAAGAGTTGTGTCATCATGCCCTGTTTTATTAGCATACAGGTCACACATTAGATTCAACAACGTTTTTCTTTTTGTATCAACTGATCTCACATTTTGTTGTCTATGTTTTAATGAACTCTTCAATAATTCCAAATTAACAAAACTTAGTGGAACGTCATCTGTAAAAATTATGAACAAATTTAGATTTAGTTCTTGGAAAAATTTCTTCCTTCCAATGTATCATTTTCAACATGTGCAATAGAAGCAACTTCAGTACAAGGTATTAATTCTGTTAACATAATTTGTATTCATACTAATTCCCATCAGCAAACCAAATATTTAGTTAAAAAATGATTGAAAAATATTTTTTTAAATATATTCTAAATTTCAAGTAATTGGATCCATCTTTACTATCAACAACACTATACACTACAGAATATACAAATTAAAAAAAAAAAATGTCAGTTCAGGCAGTAGAATTCAAAATAATATTTTGCTCTAGACCATTACTTCCATCTATATTTTTGTACCTGCTCCCTTTTCCAACTTCACTTTCCCCAGGTAGAAGATAACACTGGTACTGAGAAGTATCAAAATACAGAACAGAGCTCTTAGTTGCCGCTGTCCTCCAACAGTAAGAATGTTTTGTCTCCATTGTGAATGTTGTTCCCTGCAAGAAAATTTAATGATTAACGAATGAAAACATAATAATTTTTAATGTGCAATTAACCCATTTGATGGTGATATTTGTTTTATAGTTCATTATTTTACAATGTTCAGGTGGGAAACTTACCAAAAATTTCTAAAGAGAAAAATTTAGACATCTCATTCTTGGGACAATGGCAGAAAATAGAGACATTTTTATGTTAAACATTGCAAAAGTGAATAGGATATGGAGAGGTGGAACAGAAGTGTACAGAGGTTGGAGGTGGGGAGGGGAAGATAAGAAGAAGAAAACACGGCACAAGAGATAATATCAAAAGAGCACAATAGTATCTCACAATAACACTAGCCTGATTCCTGTCTCTGCCCCAAAACTGGGCGCAACTTTTTTTTTTGTCAGTAAACACACCTAAAAGTTAATCACCTACAATTTTGTCTCCGGTGCCTTGGAAGTTTTTTTATAGAGCTGAACTTGAAGACATTTGATTTCCGATCGTTCTCAGCGACGAGACCAGTACTCCGAGGCCGCTGTGCCCGAGAATAGTTCCGGCACAGCCATTACCGAGAACGAACTATATCGGTACTAGGCAATACCTACTAACAAGTACTAGTAGATATACTAGGCCGGCCTGTTATAGGGATTGCCCCCCTCCGCATCAGCGGACGAAAAGGCAACGATGAATAACGAATGCTAGATGCGTCACTGGATCTCTCAACATGACATCTATCGCTCAAGCATTTCTATTAAACATCTTAAACGCAATATTTATTCAACTTTCAATGGAGGGGTGAACTAAGTAACTAGTTCGACGTGCTTTCTGACGAAAACAAATTCGACACTGTTCATTGCAATCATCTGCGCAATTGGACAATTGAAATTTGACAGAAGTGATGTTTTTTTGATATTTCTGTTTTAATTTATTAATTAAAATTCTGGGTTAAATCATTTTTACTTTCTCGCTACGGTGTAGATTACTTATACAAAGCGCGAAAAAGGCGAATTTTCGACAGAAAACTCTTATTACAGAGTCCTGGTAATGAAAAGTGCTAAATCCAGTTGCTAAATTAACAAAAAAATCCTCTATCACGTGAAGTCAGAATTCATGTTTTGTGGGGCCTTGATACCGAAAAATAGAATGACTACAAAACGTCTGTCTGTCCGTCCGTCCGAACAACGCTAGCGGCTAAATCGTTCAGCCGATTTTCTCCAAAATTGATATTCCCCAATGATGCCGCGGCTGATGTCGTGGACCCTTGCATTTGAACACGATATTTTAATTTTGAGGTGTACTTTACATGTTGCCCCCAGGACATTTTAAAAATTTTAAAAAAATGGCACCATCGTTTTTCATTAATTTTTTTTGTTGGATAATGTGAAAGACGTTTATAAGTTTAGTGTAGGTTTCATGTTCGTTGAAAACAATGATACTTCGAAAATTGCAAAAGTTGAAAATTTTTTAGGCGTCTTCCTACGACTAAAATATCAAAGGCAGAGAGTTTTCCCTTAATGAAATCTGTTCCTTAAAGATAATTTTGAAATAAGGTTACGTACAAATTTTTCGAAAATTTGAATACTTTTCGCATATTTTTGCGTGAAAGTACGGGCGAGAAAACGTGCTGTTTTAGCACCACTATTTTTGATTTATTTAACGTGGCGCCTCCAGGCCACGAAGAGGGAGACACTGTCATCCAAGCGGTACCTACGTTACGATTTAAATTTTTTGGTATTTGAGCTACCGATTTGTCCCTCGTTCCTTCGAGCACGTGACCTTGATGCGCCACGTTAAATAAATCAAAGTATAGTTCCCTTAGCAAGAAAGCTCGTGAAAGCCTTCTCCTATGCGAAGCACACCGTGACTACCGGGCACACTGCGCTGGGAGCTGGCGGTTCTGATCTTTGACAGGGACTTGATGTTTAGATTTTACAGGCAGATAAGGAGCGTTCTCGCTCTCCGAGATTGCGAAAGCAAGCCAGCGAGCTCAATCGATTATGGAATACGTTTTGGCCTGCTCTACCTTTTTGTTTATTCAATAGCTATGAAAAACGAGCTCAATACAGCTGCCTCAAACTAATTTTAAAATCTACCAACTTCTCCGACTCAAATTACGTAAAATAAATTTCTCGCACGATCCAAATGGAAGTGAAGAATACAAATCAAAAGGGTTAATTAGAAAATCAAAATCTCTGTTAAAATAAATGTGACAAAGCTTAAGAAAAAAGCTTTAATTAGTTTTGAAATGACTTGTTCTTTTCTCTCTGTTAATCATTCAACAAAGAAATAATGCTACTTCAAATTTTGTGGGCTCTTTTTCATAAAAATATTGAGAAACAATTGTAAACAGATGGCTCTGAAGATGGTGAATACTATTGACCCCATAGGGTTGCCTTAGTAGAAGAACTTGCTTTTTTTAAGGATAATTTGTGGGGTTTATTTTTATACTATCACAATAATGTATAGCAATGCAATATGTAAAATTATATTCATAAAAATACCTGCCTTTGCTGATATCTGATGGAAGCAGGTAAGGTGTGTCATACATTCACAAGAATGATATTTATAAAACCAATTTGTGTAACCAAATTATTATGGTGATTCTTTGCGTTGCAAATGCAGTATTTCATAATTGTTTTAACTATATATTCATAATATGTTTACTATATGTTACTATGAATTTTCTTCTTCAGAATATGCCACTAGGTATGTCCTATTATTACAACAAAAGCAATACTTAATACGTAAGTTTTTATTAATTTTATGAGTACAGAAAGAGTTTAAAGGTATAAAAAGCTGAAATGATAGAGAAAAAGAAGACATTTCAACATTTTCTTCAGGAACAGTTACATTGTATTCCCACATGCAGCTGTAAGTGGAAAAGTTAATTCAAATTTGAACAGAAAGTTATACCTGGTAAGTTAACATTTTTATAGATTGGCCCAGGTAGGCTCTTCATATATGGAAATTCATGTGCTGCCTTTTATCTGTAGTATGATATGCTATACTAATGGACAGCCTGCAAAGAATACAGAACAGGAAGAAAATTAGTATATTGAAAGCAATGTACATTCAATTTGCATTCTGCTTGTGAAAATCACACGAAATACTTTCAAAATTATAAAAATTATTTATTACATATATCAATGAAAATACCACAATTTTTATTTTTGTTTGCTTAGGCGAAATATCTCATTCTACTACCATAGAATTATATGAAAGGAAAAGTAGACCTTCCTGTGTTATGTAGCAAATAATATAACAGCATCAAAAAAGAGCTCTGTATCAGTGACCATTATTCAAAATGATCGAGTTATGCACGAGATGTTGAAGGTTAAATGACAGTGGGAGATAAGAAAAGTAACAGTTACACATTTTACATATCTTGTACTAATGTAGATTTTTATCATTCTACATGAATCATCTGAATTGGATTGGTGAAGTATGGGCCATAATTTATTACACTACTAGCAGAAGTAACCAGATGTTGCCCTGGTATTTATTTATCACAGTCTCCTGTTAGTCATGAAAATGAATTACTTCTATCTATTGAGTAAATTGAACAGAGAATAATTTTATACTAGGTGATGCGTAAAGCTTGGTAGAGTTCCCCTGGAAATGTGCTAGATGTTTCAAAAATCCATTCGTTTTGTTAAATGTTTAATTAATTATAATAACTGGATATTTAAATACAAAACATTCTCCTGGACCTCATAATTAGGTTGCTTTACGTGCCAAAACAGAGAATTTTATGAAGTTCATACATTTTGAGGAACCTAGCTTAAAATTAACCATAATTATGATAATAATATTATTAATAATAGTGTAATAAAATGGTAAATAAATGAGAATTTTGAGAAAAGTGTAGCAGAATCCTATCACGCCAGTCTCCATTCTGGTCTAATTTTGAATGTTTTGTGGCCATTTATGTAGAAAATGTTAATATTAATAAAAAATTGTGACAACCTACAGTCTTGCATATGCAAGTTCCACTGCTTTTCATAAGAGTGACATCCCTTCACATTGGCTCCTGGGATAGAATGCCCCTTTTTGACCTAGGCTTGCAACAATACTGGATTTGTCTCCAAATGTTAACTTCATTATTCCCAAGTTGTTTTGTTGGATTTTTTTTTTATTTTCAGTACTTAATATATTAATTACTGAAGCATTCATTCAAGTATTTCACCAGCCCATGCCTTGAAAGTTTCATTCATGCAAGTGATAAAAGAAGCATAACAGAAAAAGTTTTAGTTGCACAATACACTCTACTGCATACAACATACATGTTTTAATGTTAGCAGATTCATCTAAAGCTCCAATTTTAATACATTACCCTGAACAGCACATTGAGGACTACAATCTTCTCTTCAATTGAACTTCCCAGACACTTAATATAAACAGAATTCTCTTGAATGTATATCTTCGGACACACAGTTGACTAGATTTGCTAGATGTGGAACCTAAAACAAGAAATGTTTATCTGTGAATTTTCATCATCAGGGAGCAATTGAGGCCTATTCTGGAAGAATGGCAATAAGCCTATGTGCCCTTTTCCAAGCAAGCGTTTTAAAGTCGCTGAGAAAATTTCATCTTGATATACCTAATGTTGGCAGCCTGGTGATAATAATTTTTGTAAGGCTTTGCTCAGCTATTTTGCTGTACAGCTGGCATTGAGACTCTAGCAGTGTTAACTGGTTTGTTTGTTGTAGGTTATTTAATTATTAACATTTACGTGTTGTGTGTAAGCATTTATTTTTGTTTGCAATGGAACATGCGTACACAGAGAGGTGAATCATTTTTACTAATATAATCTTAAAACATGAAGAAGCCGAAATCAGAAAGATTCGTGGTGAAAAATACAGTAACACAAGAAACAATTATATGCCCGCTAAAGATTTTATGTTAGTGACTCAATGTTGTACAAACAAGTGTTATGAAAAGTTTTCCTTACAGAATCAGTGCAGCCTGTTTAATTCCTTTTACAGCGGACAGGATACGTCACTTCAAGATCCATTTTTAGCATCATACATAAGGAAGTTGGACAACACCAAAGTGTTAAGAACCAAAAGAAACCCAAGGCTCCATTCATGGCAGTATTGCATTAAGGATGGTGGAATAGCCACTGTAGTATTTTATTTATTTATTGAAATAATGGTGGCAGCAACAAGCTGTTATACACATATCTTACAATGTTCTTTGTTTAAGTATCTCAAATTCATGTTCATCATGTTCTATATTATATAAATCTATAAATCACATGTATAGCATCTATGTAATATATTTCTCAGTATATAAATCTTTAATTCAATTCATTGGCAAGTATTAATTACATTTCTTGTTAGTTTATCACTCATCTTTCACACAGTTATCTCACGTATGGAGACCAAGAGTGGTAGTTCAGTGCATCAACTGATGCAGCGCCTCTGATCAGGAGGTTCTAGGTTCGCATCCTGACGGTGGCAGGATTTTCGACACTAATTGTGGGAATATTTATTTCTTCTCTTTTCGACACTAGCTGAAAAGCTACTCGAATTCAGTCACTGTCTGGAGGAGAATTCTAGCGGCCGGCTGCTCTGATCGGTAGTTTTCCGTGGTTTCTCCGATCTACACCAGGCGAATGCCGGAGCAGGACCCTACCAAACGGGCCACGGACCGCGCGCGATCTTTCCTTCCTCTTCCTTGTCCTATCCTCTCCCCTTACACACACACTAACATGCAATACACTATCACATATTCCGGGAGACCGTCGGGACACTAGTCGTCGGTAGGTCGGCGCCGGATCTCGCCATCCGGCGGGGGAAGATCACCGCCATCATTCGAGAAAAAAATGCACTACACTAACGGGACTAATGACCAAAGCAGTTGAAGCGCCCGGAAACACGACAATCAATCATGTATGGATTGTGAACTTCACTTTGTCCACACTGTTTTTGAAGGCATTTAAGGTTTTCTTTCCGATCCAGTCAGCTGGCAGTTCATTCCATACGCTGACGGAGGAATCCTGCTTGTAACAGTTCGGGATGTCGATACTGTGTCTCCAATATGTACTTGAAAAGTTCTATTTGAGAGGTAATCTCCGATCCATGCTAATAATTTGCCTCATATCCCTATTGCTTCTAATTTATAAATCGGTCGCTTGTGGGGGACCTTGACGAAAGCCTTAGCATAATCCAGGTAAATTACGTCCATAGGTTGTCCTTGGTCTAACATTTTGATTCACAAATCTAGTGAGCACATCAGGGTGGCGACAGTTGATCTTTCTAGTACAAATCCGTGTTGCTCTCTGGGGATTAGATTGTTGTTTTGTATGTGGTCCTGGAGTTTTTGGACCATCAGTCTTTCCATCACTTTCCCAACACACACAATTCATTTTTCCCCATAGCACGTCATACACAGTTTGAACTGTTTTTGACGTAAAATAAATAAATAAACTGTACTTGTCAGACTTATTGGCCTGCAATTCTGTATTAGCGGTTTCTCACCTGTAATAAAAATAGGTGTAACCTCAGCTATTTTCCGTGCAGAAGGATGTTTCGCTGTGTCGAGTGACTGAAGAGCTTATTGAGAGTTGGGGCCAGTTGTGTTGCACAATTTTTTAAATAGGCTGTTATAATGTCGTTTGGGCCACTAGAGGAGCTTTCGTCCAGTCTGAGGAGGGTTTGGGCTATCTCTATGTTTGTAAATTCAATATTTTCTTTTGTTTCTGTGCATCTGTTTTTAATGTTTGGTGGTTGATTCAATAGTTCAATTGTGTAAACCTCTTTAAAGTAGTCTGAAGTGCAGGAATCAAGGTCAACAATGATCTTGCCCCATTACAGAGGAAAGAGCTGAAAGATCTCAGAGGACAATTAAATAGAAAGTGAACCCTAACCTTATTATCACGTACTATATTAAGGCTAACCAGACGATTTTTGACAAGCAGGGAAACGCAGATGGGCAACAAGAACAATTAATTTAATAATTGTGTATACCAATATGATGTCTCTCATTTTTGAGTTCAATCAATTTCTGGAGGAGGTCAATACTGTGAAATCTGACATAATAGTAATAATGAAGTCCTAACTTATACCAACATTTCTGGCCGTCTGATTCATATCCAAGATTTTTCTATCCACTGAAGAGACCAAACCTGGAAAATATCCCTTCTACTTGCATGATCACAAAATAAATTTTATTTTTATTTCAATAGTGTCAGAGACCTTGCATTGTGAAGTTCTTTTGAACTGATAATTGACAATAAAAAACTATATTATGAGCAATCATAATAATAATAATAATAATAATAATAATAATAATAATAATAATAATAATAATAACAATAATAATAATAACAATAATAATAACAATAATAATAACAATAATAATAACAATAATAATAATAATAAATAATAAAACAACACACTCCCAACAAAAACTACTAAATTAATAATCTGTTAATATTAAGCCTTATAATTTGAAATTAAATCATTTTAAATCAGTGAAATCTAGCGTAAGTAAATATTGTGCATTGTAAGTAAAAATTATGTATGAACCCATAATGATCCCAAAATTTATACTTACACGGTCAGTCCAAAAACATAAGAATTGTTTTTAGAATTGTTTCAAATTTTTTGAAGCAGTACATTTTGAAAAACCTCAAAATCAAAATTTTAAATTCAAATCCGAAAAACTTTTGTAACCCTGTTGAGTTGTATATAAAAAAAGGCCATAAGGAAAGCTGAAAAAATGACACCTTTTCCAGCTATCTGTCTTAAGTTAGAGAGGTTCTACATCAATTTAAAATTCTTCGGGGAACCCAATTTTGTAATATTTTACATGGCTGTATTTCACAAACGGATAGAAATATTTTACTCAAAATTTGTAGTTTTCTTATTCACCATTCATACTACCAATGTGTCAAATTTCATTTGAATCTGAGATGGAGATAAAATGACTGTGTTGATTTAATGTGGAATGACCCCCTCATTAAAGTTTGATGGGAACTGTGTCCAGAGCGAGATTTAAAAGTAAGGGTTGTACAAATTGCTCCAGGGTGGTGGTACACATCAATGAATACCTGGTCCATGATCATCTAGGGGAAGTCAGTTGATAGTTATTGCCCCAAATTTAGCCACATTATTTCCATTTCATTTAATAAAGTAAAGAAATTATCAGTTAAAATTAAATACATAGTCAATTATATCAACTGATAGTAAAATTAAACATTTTAAATAAAAAAATCTTAATTTCGTAATTGAATTTACATCTTATGTTCAGTTTAGGAACAAAGATTCTTGAAAAAGCTGTCCAAGTATGTCCGAGTACAAGTCCTGTATGAGTGATATAAATCTAAAAGGTTTTCTAGAGGAGAAAACTATATTGACTTTATTTATTTCACACCGCTATATAAAACAGCTGAATAATTTAATTAAATATAACACAAAACGAAAACGCAAAAAATTAGACATTCAAATATTTTCTGGCCCTAGGCAAAAAAATATTATTCAAGGCAGAATTGAAAAATAAAATAAACATGGTATGTAAACATATTCCAAATGTCTGGTGTTTCATAGAAAACATTCGGCAACATGTTTTCTTATATTAAGAACCATGTTTCGAGACATTTCGAACATGCTTTGCGTGCAGAGCTGGGCTTCCCATTCCCAGGGTAGCTCCTGCGGGCAGGATTCGACACTCCTGTATTTGGGTTTTCGTAACGTGTCGCCTGAGGGTATTATCTTGAAGATGGAATACGGCACGGCTTTTCGCGTCCTTCTCGGTCATGCCTCTAGAGTCGCTCGATATGTAGCACTGCTTGATACGGTCGCGATCATGCGACGCCTTGCGGCACAAAGCCACAAAAATCCGTGCCATATTCCATCTTGAAGATAATACCCTCAGGCGACACGTTAGGAAAACCCAAGTATAGTAGTGTCAAAACGTGCCCGCAGGAACTACCCTGGGAATGGGAAGCCCAGGGAAACACAGCTGCATCTCTCCAGTGCACCCATACCCTCCCTCCACATAGTCTCATTCCACAAGGTGCGTCAAGCTGGAACAGCCAAGTCAGCACACCACAACGAAACATGTCAAATGATGTATTGCTAATTAATTGCCAAATAATTACCACAATTTGGAATTAATTGCCACTTATTTTCGGGGTGAAAACGGGTGTGAGCTAGCTTGACGCGACGCCAGCACACAAATAAGTTAAATTCGAGTCGTGCCTCGATGGAAACCCTCAAATGATTTATTGCTAATTAATTGCCACAATTTGGAATTAATTGTCATGTATTTTCGGGCCGAAAACTGGTGTGAGCTGGCATAAGGCGACACCAAAAACAGGAAATATTCGAACATAGAGAGAACCAATGGCTGAATGCTGAACTCGTGGCTCATTGCAAAGACGCAAGTCTTTCACCACTGAGATCCGGTTTCGATTCCCGTCGAATCTCATGTGAAATTTGTTCCAACAAAACGAGTTCGGCTGCTTCACAAGGGCTAGTCCAACCCCTGTGAAGTGTCCTAAACCCTACCCCTATCCTTATTCCTTCCTAATTCTGGCCGCTGGGTGCAGGAGCGCGCGGTAGGAGGCGCGTACGCGGAGATGCTACCTGGCGGTCCTCTTGACAACCGACTACAACGAGACGCGACAGACAATGTTAACGGAGGATTACTCCATAAAACAAGCGCAGTAATGGGAGGATTACTCCATAAAACAAGCGCAGTAATGGGAGGATTACTCCGAGAAGCGCAAAGCTCTCAACGCCCCCCCAAGGGGCTTGGAGACGCGTTGCGTCGAAGTAGACGCAACAAATTATATAAAAAAAAACCCAAAAAAACCAACAAAAAACCAACAAGCACAATCAAATAAAACTATGATCACAGTTATCAGACAATTGATACTAATTTATTACTCTAAACAGAAATGAATTGCTCTTAATAAATAATATATAATATATAAATATATAATAAATAAATTTCAAAAACTTCATAGTTGCACAACCACGTTCGACGTTCGTATAGGAAATTGGGAAGTACCAACAGGTACAAACAACTAAAACATATTACATACATATTGAATACAAATTTATTACACCAAAGATAAATTTATAAACGTTGCCGTGTATTAAATAAATATTGTTAAAAACTGAATCAGAGTTATCCAACCATGCGAGATATTCAAATTCGAAAATACAGAGAACCAACGAGCACAATCAAATAAAACCAAGAACATAGTTTAACAGATATTTGATACTACTAATTTATTACTCTAACCACAAATTAATTGCTCTTGCCATTATGAAATAACTTATTTTAAAAACTTCATAGTTTTGCAACCACGTACGACATTCGAGTAGGAAATTGGAGAGTACCAACGGGTACAAACAACTAAAACCTATTAAATAATTAATTATATACACATTCCATACTAATTTATCAAAAGTAAATTTATAAACGTTGCCGTGTATTAAATAAATAGTGTTAAAAAACTGAATCATAGTTGTCCAAACATGCCAGACATTCAAATTTGAAAATAGAGAGAACCAACAAGCACAATCAAATAAAACCAAGAATATAATTTGACGTTGGCGTCGCGTCAAGCCAGCTCACACGCGTTTTCGACCCGAAAATACGTGGCAATTAATTCCAAATTGTGGCTATTAGCAATAAATCATTTGACATGTTTCGTTGTGGTGTGCTGACTTGGCTGTTCCAGCTCGACGCACCTCACTCTACAGTGATACTACGGTCATGGGGCGAAGACGCCTTTCATCTCCTGTACGTATAAAGATATAGCCTTGGCATAATCTTTTTCATCTGGCTGATAGCTTCATTGACATTTGGAACGCATTCCCTGAATTTCTCCGGTACCCTAGGCAAAGCACAGCATGATGCATGCAATCACAATATATGAAAGAACGATTTTCATCGTGAATGCCGCGCGAATGAACACGATGCGAGCACTCTCATCTTCTTTGACCCACTTACTGAGCTTATCCTTTAATTTGAATTTCCCTACATCTACTTTTTCTGTCATAATGACAGTGCACCACACAATAAAATGATCAAGTACGTATAATTCGGCACGCCTCATGATGCTCAATGTCGTGACAGGGAAATCAAATGTTATGACAAATGATAATCGGGGAAGTGGGGGTAATGAGAGCGGTGAATTATCAATTTTGAAATTTTGCTTTTACCTATCATAAGTCATGATAAGTATAGCCAGTTGATCGCCGCAGCCAAAGAAAGCTTACATACTCGTCGGAGTATCGCGTACGTACCAGGTAAGTGCTCTCAGAAAAGTTCTTACGTGAACTTGGAGATTTCTCGAAGAATTAAAATTTGTTGGAAGAGACGTACTTCAAATTATTTGAAACCAATTGCGGGTAATTTGAAACTTTCTATAAAAGTTAATGAGTAGTTATGATAAAAATGTGCTTGTGGGGAATGGTGGTCAGTGATTCTCGTTATCCCAGCGTGACTGCCATTGTCCCAAACAAAATAATTTATTGATCTGAATGAGCTTAATGACCCCCTGATGCTATTTACACATGTAGCAAGAATGGCTGGACGGATGAATTCATCGAATAGCTCAAAACATTTAAAAATCTTTACTTGGCCAACTGCCCAGGACTCGGTGCTGCTGATCTTGGACAACCTTGGGAGTCACATTACCTTTTTTACTCCCATTGTATAATGCTGGCATTTGTTTGCCGCAACCAGTTCGATGAAGATACTCCATTACGATACAGATTTCATTACAATACAGGTTCTTGACCAATACAGAAAAGGTTACAAACCAAGTATTGATAATTAATAATTGAGAATCGTTCTAGTAAATATTTAGTTTAATTGTGTACATTAAAATTGCATTTGATATTATATTATGGTTGTAAGTGTTAATTTCTTTTACTATTAGTAATTTTTTCGTGAAATATTATTTAAAATAAATTGGATTGTAATTTTATTTTGATCCTATTTGACTAGCGTAATACTCGTAGGGGAACTGGTAACCACAACCACCTGCGGCAGCATGCGAGGGTAGAGTTAGGTGGCCTTGGCTGATTCCTCCATATCAACTGCCGCGAAATGTAATTCAATGTAAAAGTTTAACTTATAAAAGTAGAAAAAGTACCGTATGTAACTCGATGTAATGGGTATTAATACACGTGTGAAGTTTACGATACTCGCTCGTATCGTAATATCACACTCGTGTATTAATACCCATCATTACATCATCGTTTCATAATGTACTATTAGACGCCCACCATTATTGTAAACAAAATGAATTATTTGAAGTACTAATGTGTTCATTTTGCTTCATATTTCTTCAGTGACTCCCATTACCAGCATGGAGGGTAGTGGGGGTCAAATGCAAAGTTTTGGAAATTCGATATTTGAGAGGGTTTTAGTGAATTTTTGATTCTTTTTTATTGTGAAAACACAACTTAATAACTAATCTGTGATATAAAAAAACATACTTGTTCTTAGGAACAATTCGTACTGACTTATATTGAAAAAACAGGAAGTTACCCCCGCTACCCCTACCAGTAGAAACCTGTGCGATTAAATCGCACTTTTCCTTGTCCGGATACTTATTTCGAATATTCATCCATTCAGACAGGTAAAGAAATGCATTCTGTATATAGCGGTTCCTCTCCCAGTCTGGCCTAGCGTGGACTGCTCTGCCTTACGCCGTCTGCTCAAACCCACCACGCTTCTTGTCATCGGCCTTGCCCTGCGTTGCCTGGCCTAACCCTGATCCTGCACACCGTACCGCCAGGTTGCGCGTCTTGTCGACATTTAAAGAAAATATTTTGTCATATTATTGTTTATATAATATACACTAAAAATGTAAACTACACGTGGAGACATCAGGAACTGCAAGCAACACCTTATTTGCTGAGATTGAGAAGTTCATTCGGAAAAGGCATGTTCACATCTATTACAGTCGATGGAGAGCCAAAAGGGGCTCTACCTTGCAAGAGGTGAGGTAGAAGATTTCATTTTTTTGTTTATATTGTTATTAGTAAGAAAACTAAGTTTTCACCCCAAAATACTTCGGGAAAAGCTTTGATAGAAAAAAGTTTTTTTTTTTTGTTTTCGCGTAATAACCTTTTAGTGGTCGATCTTAGCGCAAACATTGTTATGTAAACGTTTAAAGGTCATAAAATTCTCTACAAATTTGCTTTATAAATTATTTTTCACAAGCAAATAGTAACAGTGCTACGAGATTTTAAAATTTCACCAAATTTTCCTTTTTTATTTTACAGTTGCCCAAAATTACTAATAGTCTTTCTAATGTTATATTTTTCAATTTCTAAGGTCATTATAAATAAAAAGCGATTAAGTACTAATGTTTTTAATTCTTCCAGAAGTTAAATTCGCATTTGAAAGATCTTGAATGAGTGACAGTAGTTCTATACGTTCTGCGAACTAACACGATTTACTTAAAACCATTTCAATAGAGTAAAATGACGTTCGTTATTTTCTTCTAATTATTATTAATATAATAATAAGCTGATCTAAAGGAGGAAAAAAACCGTTTTAAGTGGTAAATATACTTCCATGACGCGTTTCATAATTTTCGAAATATATTTCTATGAAAGGACATTATGGAGATTATTATTTACAACAGATTTTGAAATCTTAAATGTCGGCCACGCCATATTTCCTATATCGCTACTAATCGCGCTTCTACATTCGCTCGTTTCCCTCTCGACCATTTTAGAATGGGAGGTTCGCAATAAACAACGTTACCTATAAATAACGTATAGGTACGAATATCGCAAATGTGTTTTATATGTGAGGGGAGTTTGGACGAAGGTGAAGTGGTTGTGGTGAAGAAGAAAGGAGTCGAGTCAATTCAAAAATTGTTCTTGTAGGAGGATATGAATGTACCTAAACCTTGTGATGCGAAGTATATTAATCCAAAATTGATTACTGCATCAACTTGAAAGGAAAGCGAGCACTCTCAGCCCGGTGTATTAACAGCTCTTAGATCACATAATAAGTACAAGTTCAACACCTATTCTTTCCCATGTGGGAAAGAGAATGCGACTGAATTTATGAAATCACAGAAAGGACTCTCCTATACACACAGACATTGTGTGCACAAAATTACGAAGTTTTCCTTGATATAATGTATAATCAATGCTGCTGAAAACAATGCCTATATAAGATCATCAAATAACACGCATTGCTGACGAGGATTTGGTCGTAGAAGAAGCTCGATTGCCAGGGTTGGGCAGTATGCAAATACTTGTATTAGAAATACATTTTTTATTTGAAAAACTGTATTTTTTAGTATTTTGGACATGTATTTTTAGTATTTTAGAGATGTATTTAAATAGATAAAATAGTTGTATTTAAAAGAGGAAATACTTAAAATACTTTAAATACAGATGAAGATAACGAGGATAGTTTCTTTTTGATTGATTCTGCTAATGAATGAACCCCATTGAAACGAAATTAAAAGCCCCTTGCAGCTGATGAACTTGAATTCTCTTCATTTTTAAATGATAAATCTAAATCATTAAAAATGCTGGACAATTATCCGACGATAAAAAAGCGTTTATTCCTTATAACACTAGTTTATGTTCATCAGTGCCAGGTCAACAACTGTTTTCCTTTGCGGATTTTATACATTCCCCAACTAGGGGTTTTTTGTCTGATGATTAGTTTGAAAAACTAATCGTTTTAAAAGGAAATTCCATTTATTTGAGTTACACATAGTTCTGATATCATTTTGTAATTGAAAGTGTAAGTGAAAGTGTTTTATAGTTGAAAGTTTTTAATTATTGTTCGGAAATTTATGATTGTCAACTAGTATACTTAGGTTTTTCTAACGAGCCATCTGAGGGTAGTATCTCCAAGATGGAATATGGCACGGCTTTTCGCGTCTTTCTCGGTCGTGGCGCTGGAGTCGCTTAGATCTGCAGCACTGCTTGATACGGTCGCGATCATGCGACATCTTGCGGCAGGACCGAGAAAGACGCAAAACGTCGGGCCATATTCCATCTTGGAGATACTGCCCTCAGATGCCACGTATTTGAAGTATTTTAAATAGTATGTATTTAGCAATTAAAAACCTAATGTATTTTGAGTATGTATTTAAATACTTACAAAGTATTTGGGCGAAGTATTTAAATACTAAATTTAAAGTATTTTGCCCAACCCTGTCGATTACAGATTGGAGCATTATTCTCATTATTCCTCCAATGGCATGGAAAGTTGTAGACCATCCAATGCATTCTCAAACATGAACTGACAAAATGCTTCATTATTTAGTTTTCAGTATTTAACAGAACGTATGAAGTTTCAAAGTACAATGAAGCGAATCCAATAGAAAATAAAATAATAAGTGGCTTTGATCCAAACTTCTTGTATACATATGCTGACATGCCCCAACGGTATACATTGCTTTCTTCCATGAGTCAATTGCACCGTTCTTGAGTTTTAAAATCCCCGACCCAAACAATAAAGGCAACGCATCTGGTACGACCGATTCAATGTACTCTAAGAAATTGTTTGCTGGTATGTATTCCTTTACATCAGTGTTTTTCAATCTTTTTGATTTCGCGACCCCTTTACAGGTTGAAAAATACTGGCGACCCCCTTGTGCCATAGACTGAGCTTTGAATATGGTTGCCATCTTCCCAATTCTAGAAAACCGGTGATCGCTGTGACCGGGGGGGGCGTAAGCACTGAACTTTAAAAAAATTGACACAGACTTTTGTCCAGTTGTTTCTTTTTATTTTATTTAAAATAAATAAATGAAATATATAGCATACCACTTTCTGATAATACTATTTCACGCAGAATAAACGATATGGCCAATGATATTCAAGAGCAAGTAGTCGAGAAATTGAAGAAGAGCCCACATTTTGCTTTACAGTTTCCGATTGTGCTCAGTTTATAGTATTTGTGCGCTTTGAAGCAGAAGACAGTATCACAGAAGAAATTTTATTTTGCAAAGCACTTCCTGCAAACACTTCTGGCCAGTGTTTGAACGATACGTTTTTAGAAAGCACTTGCGACTACGACATTGATTGGAAAAAATGTATTGCTATTTGTAGCGATGGCGCTAAAGCTTTGACTGGCAAAAAGAGCGGACTCGTTGCGAAAATAAAATCGATAATGCCAAATATATGATGGACACACTGTTTTCTTCATCGACAAGCTCTAGCTGCTAAGGTATTACTTTCTGATTTAAATGACGTGCTTAAGGAGGTGATAAAAATTGTGAATTCTATCAAAGGTAAAGCCTTGCAAACCCGGCTATTCAGAATCGTTTGTGAAGATATGGGCTCGCTTCATTACAATCTTCTTTATCACACAGAGCTCAGGTGGTTATCCAAAGGAAAGGTATTGACAAGAGTTCTAGAACTGAGAGCTGAATTGTTAATGTTTTCACCAGATGCTAAATCTGAATATGTATATAATTTTTCTGACCCTGTTTGGCTCTTGAAATTAGCATTTTTGGCAGATCTTTTTAGCGACCTTAATAATTTAAACAAGAACCTCCAAGGTAGAGAAGAACATATTTTAACAGCTAAAGATAAAGTCAAAGCATTTTATGCAAAACTTCATTTATGGTCAACCTCTCTGCAAAACAATATATTTGAGTCTTTTCCATGTGTTCAGAAGATTGTTTAAGATAATGCAACAGACCAAACGCTTGTGGTAAGGGCTCACATTCCTTGCATGATACAGAGCTTGCATAATTTACAAGAGAAACTTTTAACATACTTCCAGACTTGCACTCTAAAGCTGACAATGGGCATAGATGGATTCTAAACCCTTTCTTGGATAAGTCAATAGAACTGGCTGATCTCACCACAAGTATGAAAGAATGTCTTACAGATTTAGCTGCTGATGGCATGCTTAAAATGGAAGTTCTTTCGCAAAGTATCGACGTGTTTTGGATGAAAAGAAAACAAGAATATCCAGAACTGGCAAGGGAAGCTCTAAAATTATTAGTGTCATTCGCCACTTCATACTTGTGTGAACTGACATTCTCTGCAATGGTTGACATTAAAACTAAAAAGAGAAATAGACTTCAATTAGAAAAAAATATTTGATTATTAATATTTCAAAAATTGCTCCACGATTTGACAATTTTTTGAAAAATAAACAAGCCCATTCTTCTCACTAAAATTGTGTTTTTGATGTAGTGTAGAACCTTACCTTTTTCTTTTTGCCGGCGACCCCCCGAGTAAGACTTCGCGACCCCCCTTGGGGTAGCGACCCACAGTTTGAGAAACACTGCTTTACATGATGCACCTGTGAATGGGTCTGCTCCCGTTTTAAAGACCCTGAGATGTGCATCTGCGATATTATATTTCTTGTTTCGATACCAGCAAGTCACTATTTTGTACTCAACATTTCGAAGCAAATTTCTGTTTGCTGTCTCTTATCAATGACTTCTCTATACTTTTAAAGGAGGAACGATTATACTGTCCGGTTATCGGGTCGGAAATCTCCCTGTATTGTTCAAATCATCAATAAGAAAGTGGTATTCATCAGAGTTGCCTTCAAGGTAAGAATATATGAACAGCATGGTCTCATTGACTTTCGTGGCAAGGCGAAATTCCTATGCTTTCTTCTTCTTCTTCTTCTTCTTCTTCTTGTCGGCCTGTACAATTTCTTTTCTAAGGAATTGTGATACCTTTCTTCTTCTGTGACCAAATTCTCGTTAGCAATGCGTGTTATTTTCCGACCCCATTCATATTGACGGTTTTCATCCGAATGGACAGTTTCAAGGAAAATTTCATAACCTTGTACCCAAAATTTCGTTGTGGATAGGGCAGTCTTTCTTGTGATTGTGAATAATAATAATAATAATAATAATTATTATTATTATTATTATTATTACAGTAATAAAAAGAAGAAGAAACGAACGTCATTTTACTCTATTGAAAGGCTTTTGATGTAAGTAAATCGTGTTAGTAGGCAGAACGTATAGACCTACTCACATTTACCAGAATTTTCATACGCGAGTGTAACCCGAGTAAGTATTAAAAACATAAGAATTTAATCGCTTCTTATTTATGACGACCTTAAGAATTCAAAAATACTCCATTAGTGAAACTATTAGTCATATTGGGGAACTTCAGAATAAAAAGGAAAATTTGGTGAAATTTTAAAATCTCCTGTTACCATTTGCTTGAGAAAAATAATTTATAAAGCAAATTTGTAGTAAATTTTATGATCTTCAAAAGTGTACATAACTATTCTTGCGCTAAGATAAACCATTAGAAAGTTATTATGCAAAAAATACCTGATGTGTTTGATTTTCTGGCTATCAAAACTTTTCCAGAAGTATTTCGAGGTGGAAAACGTATAGTTTTCTCACTAATAACAATGTCAACAACAAAAAATCTTCAACCTCCCCTTTTGCAAAGCAAAAATTACTTATCGCCTATACTAATCAAGACGTTTTAGAAATAGTATATACTAACGTCCCCTAGGGAGAACTCTCGCATGTTAAACCCCATCGCCTTCCTTATCCTTCCATTTCCATATTAAGGGGTTGTTAACGAAACGCGTTTATTTGTTTAAAAACATTTTAAAAGTAACTTCCAATGTATGTACTTGCAGAATATCAAATAAAATTTACAAGAATGTAATTGATCTTTGAGACAAAATTTCAATAAAGGATTATTCAGCATTACAGACAAGATGTTCTTGGAACAATTCACAAAACTTCCTTGCAAACATTAGAATGATTTATATAATCATCGCTTTCCCTGATAGTCACAAAAATAGTCAATCTTTTTATTCTTGAGAAAGCTACGTAAAGTTGTCCATTGATTGATTGTTTCGTGTTTCCGGGCGCGTCAACTACTTTGGTCATTAGTCCCGTAAGTGTAGTGCACTTTTTCTCGGGAGATGGCGGTGATCTTCCCCCGCTGGATGGCTCGAGCTCCGTCTCAAAGGCAATAACAAGCAATAACATATCAGTAAAAAATAAATACATTTATACGCCAAACTCTCTAAATTATACAAAACATTAATTTTCCTACCTCAGATTCTTTACTTTGTCATCCAATATAGATTTTATGTTTCACAAAGATATGACCATTAACAAAAAACATGAAATTGCAAGAACTTCTCAGCTTTAGTCACACTCTAGCCAGTCCAGCGTAAGAAACCTGTCGAGGGCGCCCTGTCGTGGCGGTCACCGTCACACACGATTAATCCCGTTAGTACAATGAAAGGCAGCCGCCCTGAATCGCCGAGGTGGCTAGCGTGACTCGCTTTCAAAATCGTCAACATCAGAGGCGCATCCAGGATTTTTCTGAGGCGAAGGGGAGGGGAGGCTATTTACAGTGTCCAACGGGCTTGATATTTTCTTATAATTAATTTTTCCTTTACGCTAAATATAAAATGTATTTTTTGAATTATATTTAAAATTTATAACTTTAACAATTGATACAGCGAATGACTTCCATTAGTATAGAAAATTAGTATAACTATACTCCTGTTGACGTCCGTGGAGAGAAGCTTTAAGCCCCATGAGCCTCCACCCTCCCCGAGTGCGCCACTGGTCATCTTTACTTGTCACTTGTCATCTTTAATTCTCTTGAAAATGTGTGTGCTATGATTAGTTTTGTAAGTTGTATATGGTAGAAAAAGGTTCAAGGAGTGTCAATAAAGGAAACCGCACTGTTAAAAGGGGTCGTTGCACGAAAAGGGTTAGAAACCCCTGCAGATAAGGTACTGTATATAAGCAATGCAGACTGCACACGGAAGTGAGAACTTTCAAATCAATGCTTGGGCAATATGAATAACTACAACACATGCATTAAGAAAAATACGTTAGTGACGTGCGATAATTGCACTTCCTTATGCCAGTGGTGAACGCCATACCATCTATACATTTGAAGTTATCCACGGGTTTCAAATATCATAGCCTTTTATCCGAACACAAATACTTTCCAGACCACACTGAACTTCTTTTTTTAATACACACGTCCCACATTCTGGACCAAGTGTTTTTTTTTTGTCGTTTGTAATCTCCACAGTTCATTTTCTCGCCTACTTCGTAAGAGAAAATACTGTAATCGTCCGCTGGAAAACGACGAATTTTCGACAGAAACACTTATTGCCGGGCCCTGGTAAGGAAAACGTGGATATATCTTGTTCCTATATGCAATAAATTAATTTCTCTGACACGTTGTTAAGTCACAATCCATGTTTTGTGGACCCTTGATACCGAAAAACTGATTGACGGCAACTCGTCTGTATCCGTCAGTTTGTGGTCACCGCTAGCGCCAAAACCTTTCAGCTGATTTTCTCCAAAATTGATATTCCTACATTGATTTGAAGGAACTCGTGGCATTCTGAGTTTGAAACAGATATTTTGATTTTGGGGGGTAATTTACATAAAGCATCAATTATATTTTCAAGATTTTCTCAAAAATGGCCCAAAATTTATAGATTAAACTTTGTCCCTACATAGTGTAAAGGACGCTTAAAACAATAGAGCAAGTCTCATTTTCGTTAAAGTTCTTAATTTTTCGAAAATTTCAAAAGTTCAAATTCTTTTCGGCGTCTTCCTTTAACTACAATATTGAAGTTAGGGATTTTTCTTAATTAAATCTATCGTTCAAATACAGATCATGAAATAAGGTCATTTACAAGTTTTCGAAAATATGGGTAGTTTTCGCGTAATTTTGTGTAAAATTTAGATAATTTTTAATCAATTAGTTTTTTAAAAACGTCTCCAATGTTTTTCTTGAAATTTTCTCTTCGTATTATCAAAGAACGATAAAAAAAGCTGTGATAGTCCCATTTCCGGTGAAATGGGTCTATTTTCGAAACTTGAAAAAAGGTTAACAATGCAAAACTATAAATCTAAAGAGAGAGATTTTTGTCTTTAATGAAATTTGCTCTGAAAAATCAGGTCTTTAAAAAGCATCACGTACAACTTCTTTTTAAACAAGTAGTTTTCGCGACATTTCTGCCTGGATTTAATGCAAAATGTTTTTAAAAATTCTCAGGAACTGCTGCAATGTTTTTTCGCGAATAGAATATGGAACTCTTAAAAGAATGGCGCAGGTGTCATTTTCATTGTCATGAACTCTCTGAATTTTCGAAAATTGCATAAGTTAGAAATAATGCAAGAAAGTTTGTGCTGTTGTAGCACCATTAGTTTTTTAAAGAGAGGAATTATTTTTGTATATCCTAATCTAAATGTAGTTTTCTCACACGATAACAAGAATTTGAACAATGTTAAGGAAAAAAGTAATTGAATATTGATCTGCCTGTGCGTTGCTTTATACTCGTACTTCCATGACAGGAAGAATCTGTCAAACGAAATAATTTCGCATAAATACTGGCGTGTTATCGCGTGACCATAAATAATCTGAATTATTTTCCTGGGAGAAATAAGTTGACAAATGTTTCCCGAAGACAGCTCTTCGAGATAACAGAGATCTGCTCATTGACAATAAAAAACGACGATTTCGGCGCCTCTTCGCAGATTTTTCTAAGTTCCGCGTGCTTTATATCAGTACATCAGGTGGCTTAAATGAGTACTTCAAATTGACTGCACAGACTATCTGCATTGACTTGATGGCACACCTCTTTCCTTCAGACCCTTCAAACCTCCCCTTCATATTAACTCAAGTTATTTGGGCAAATTTAATGGCATTAGTAAGCCACTATAAAGGGGAATGTTCGGAGTCGCCGTATTGGAATCTGATTTAGCATGGAGAGACAGCTTAAAACAGCATTTGTAAATTTTCTGGTGATTTTAAATACTAATGATAACATTAATTTCGTGTCAACAATATTTCAAAGTGTAAAAACATCATTCAAATAATACGTCTTTGATTACACAGGCCTGCGAAATTAAATTTTTGTTCTGAGGCACAGGATTGAAAACTTCTCTGAACCTAATTTTGTTGTGCTGATTTCAGATCTGCTTGCCATTTTACCTATCACGTACGGATTTCGTGCCACGCAGAAAATAAATACTTAAGTTTTAAAAATTTATTATTCGTGAGCATATTTTGAATTGCGTAAAACATTGCAAAACATGTTAAAATATTAATACAATATTATAAGTAAATTGTATGTTACAATAGTATTGTATAGTATACAATTTACTGATACAATAGTTTAAAATGAATAATGAAATTTCAAGCTCACCATAGGAAAAGTATTTTCTCCTCCGCTTTGTTGAAAACGAACGCCAAGTTCACTGATGTTTATGGTCCAGGC
Organism: Teleogryllus occipitalis; assembly: GCA_011170035.1. NCBI lineage: Eukaryota > Metazoa > Arthropoda > Insecta > Orthoptera > Gryllidae > Teleogryllus > Teleogryllus occipitalis. The sequence continues at coordinate 131,700 of BLKR01000603.1, read as the reverse complement.
GAGTGTTGTCTCTCATTAAATACTAACAGTAGTCTGCCATCATGGAGACGTCCCATCGACCCTGGTACCTCATTTCCATCTGTCCCATATCCTGATGAAATATCTCGTTCTGTTTTTCACTCAGGGTTCCTAAGTTTTCCGGGAAGTATTCAAGACAGGAATGGAGAAAATGTAACTTCAAGCTCATGTTACATCCGAATGCCTTAAATTTGTCGAGAATGGTTCTAACAATCTCTTGATATTGGACATCTTTTACATTACCTAGAAAATTCTTGATAATCCGTGAATGAGTCCCATTAAGTTCGATGTCAGTCACTGTGATTTACAAATTGCTTCATTATTCCTAGTTTGATACGCAAGGGAGGTAGCAAAATTGTTTGCTAGTCAATAAGTGGGCAATTAATTACATTTTTTGTTCCTGGCCAATCTTTAACTTCCCAGTGTCTTTCCCTGTCTCTATTGAGTCTCATTCACAGAAGAAACTCGTAAATTTGGTGTAGCCTCCCTGTTGTCCTCATAAAATACCGCACACCTTCAGATCACAGCATATTACCACCGGTGTTCATTATACTTAATTTCTCCATAATATTATACAAATTTTGATACGTTTCCCTGAGGGATGTAGAATGAGCTATTGGAATTGAAGCAAGTATTTTCCCGCTGTGCAGAAGAACACTTTTTAGACTTCTTTTATTAGAATCAATAAAAAGATGGCAATCTTCTGGTTTGTGTGTTTTCCTAGACGATCAATCAAGCTGGAATAAATGAACACAAATTCCCCTTCCTTTGCAAAAATATTGAGTTTTTCTTCCTTAAGTCTACACCAGTAAAAAGTCATTGTCTAAAATATTGTTTTTGTTGTTTTTTTCAATCTGGAACCTAAACGATCACTCTTCTGTTTTGAAATACCCAAGTCACGTGTTATTTAAAATTATTAAACATTACATCCACTTATATAACGAAAATAATTTGGATTGTTCACACAGTCTCCTCTCGATGTACCACTCAAACTTGCCATATCCTCCACAAATTAAAATCCCAACCACACGATTCATGTTTAAAACAGGACCTCTGACACATGAGAACGACACGGCCTTCCAGCGCAGCCTGGCGCGTACCGAGGGGGCTAGCGCAGCGGGCCAGCGCCGCGCTGCATGGGACGTTTGATTATAAACAATGGAGAGCAAGAAACAGAGCGTTTATGTTGGAGATGCTGGTCGTCATCAATAACATACGTTTCGGTTTTGAAGTACAGTCAGACAAAGAGTTCAATCTCTCACGGGGGTATCGCTAATTTAACTATTCCTACGTAACATAAAAAACGTTTATGTAAAATACGTATTACGCAAAATCTATGATACATCAGAACTAAAATAATTTTCTGATTTAGGAATTAATTTTATTATAATTATTTATTTTCGATTTAACATATGGAACATAAAATGGTTTGTGCCGCAATACCTTCACAGAATTTCATCGTTATTTGTTCGGAAGAAACTACAAGTGCTTAGAAATGTTTGTTTTTACATAAAACAATTAAGCTCAGCAGCAAAAATACTTTCTGAACAAAATCACACAAAATGGTTTTCCAAAAGCAGCCTACAGCACACTGCTCAAGATGAAATAAAATACTCTCGTTTAACACTGCACTAAATTAAATAATTTAACAAAAAGTCTTCGCGAATACCGCAATAACCTAGTAGAGTACATTCGGATACACAGTACAAAAGGTCTTTACATACCAAGAATGTGAAACAAGTTGCTCTAAATGCAACTGAAATATTAAAGATAGAGACTTTTTCCTTTAATGAAATGCTCCTTATAGATAGGTTTTGAAATAAGGTCATATACAATTTTTCGAAAATTTGAGTAATTTTCGCGTAATTTTGCGTGAAAGTACGAGCGAGAAAGTACGTGCTGTTTTAGCACCAATAGTTTTCAGAGTTCTTGGGTTACTAACGAAGCCATACCAATTTCACATGGGCGGATGCTGCATATTTTTCTTTCAATTTCTGCTCACATTGGAAATTAGTAATATAGATATGTTTGTACTCTACATTTAATTTTAATGTTACAATTTTAAATATCGACTTTACTGAAAACGAAACGGGTAAGAAACATTATCCTAGACAACTTATTTAAAACTCAACTATTGAAACAAGAACACGACTTAAAGAATTATTCTCCGAAAACTTGCTCCTTGATTTTGATTATTGATACCAATAATTGCGACGGTGTTTGAACCCGTGTTATACATACTGTAATTATTCTGTGCTAGACGAGATTACGAGTGAAAATGGTGGCTGCAAATACCTGTCTTTATAGAGCTATTCATATTCGTATTACAAATTAATTCATTCCTCTAAAGGGCACTCTCTTTTCCTAAGTTCACTTATATGAATACTTGCATATAAAAAGCTAGTAGATGGATATATTTTATTAATCCACCGTATACATATGAACCACCACATACAACATATAATACAGTTAATTCTTTGACCCATTAAGTACTATCACCTACGTTCCTATATTTGCACTCACTTTGTTCTTGCCACCATCAATAATTTATCTTTAAAATCACCACCCCTCTTTTTCTGATCCCCATCTTTATTTAACACTAACCCTTCAACCAACGCTGTAACAAGTTAGCATTTACATGCACAAGCATTTCGCACTGCAAGGCCCATTTTATTAGTGAGTTTGTGCACGCATTAGCAGGCAGCTATCGACTGTATTTTTGAGTCTCTGCCAGTGGCGGCTCGTGGGTATTCGCACGTTCGCATGTGCACACCCAAATTAATTCGGTGCCATTTCTCTTAAACATCTCTTAACAAGAGGGAAATACAAGTCCTCTCAGAGCATTTACGAAACATGGTATTTCAAAACACGCGCCGTTCGGAAGCTGCGATTGCCGGTCCGTCCGCCTTTCTTTCGTGAAAGCCTGCGGGAGCACACTCGGGAAAATGCGACCGAGGAAACGGCATCCTTGGCTGCCACGGGGTTGCAGGGGAAGGAGGGGGGGGCACGGTGGCTTATGGAGGACTGGAGCAATCCCCGCGCAGTGCTCCTTCTACGGCGCAGGCGCAGTGGCGATCTCGGGAAATGCCTTGACGTGTCTCGAAGATATAACACTCGAGTAGCACAAGTTTTTAACAGAAGTAAGTATGACCTTGAACGAAGAAAGTGTGAGATATCTCTCCACTTAAATGAGCTTTCGCACTAGCGCGCGAAACGCGAACGCATTGCTGTGCAGTGTTGCATTCATAAAAATGTTAATTGTATATAATATGTGTATTCTCTTGTGTTTTAAAGTGAGTTGCAATTTCAGAACCATTCCGAAGTATTCAAACCCCTAGTGTATTTTGTAAACGTAAGTATTAGGCTACGTTTCAATGTGTTTTGAGAAACCGAAATCAGAGAGTTCTTTTTCCGTCAAAGGTGTTTGTGCAACTAACAATGAATAGCGTTGAAAATATGAAACGTAAGAAATCAATGATTTCAATGAAAAAGCCACAGAAAAAAATTGCTGAAAAGAAACAATGGAATGGAATTGTTCGGCATGCTATCAGACGTCGTAAGATGATTTGTGTTTAATTGTCATTATTAATGTTAATGTGTGTCAATGCATGCATGTATTGTATATATATATATATATGTGTGTGTGTGTGTGTGTGTGTGTGTGTGTGTGAGTGAGAGAGAGAGAGAGAGAGAGAGAGAGAGAGAGAGAGAGAGAGAGAGAGAGAGAGTGGGAAAAAGAAGAAAAATGTTGCACACCCTAATGGCATGACCACGAGCCGCCACTGGTCTCTGCACATGCGCCAACTCGAAATCGAACTCGAAGTGTTAGCGGGCCCCTCCAGACTCCGCTATTTCGCCGGATTTAACGGGCGACTTATATCGCATGGTAATTGATCATTCAGCCATTTTATATGGAATTTCTTCTCGACACTGGAGACAGAGTGTGCTGCCCGATGTATTTCCATGATGCAATTATCGCGCTGTCTTTTCGTGTTGGTCAACTGATTTGATTAAAGTTTAATTAGTGCTACTGCTAGTGTCGCAGTTTTCAATTGCCCGACATCATCGTCAGTTGTAACTCATTGGATCCGTAGTAAAGGCTTCATAAGAAATAGGCAAAGTATCAGTGAAAATCTGTAAAGTGCGTTGTGAATTCATTGGTTAGGTCAAAGTGAATTTCTACTGGAGAAGAAGAAATGTCATAAAAAAAAGAGTTGTATAATTTCTAGCTAGTAGGCCAAATGATATAAATCTGTATTCTTACGACGATTTTTTAGTAAATTAATTGCATTGAATTTCTTCACTTGTTTATAATTTTACCAAAATTGATTGTTTGACTAACCACACTCATGCACTGTGAAGCACCTCTCCAGTATTAATTTATCACTAAATGTGAATACTGAAGAGGGCTTCTGTAATTTACTTCCATACAGATATTCTAAGTTTAGGTTTCTTAATCCTATAACACTAATACGTAGTAATTTTGAAGGTTACCATGCGTGCAATGAGATCTATGGGATTTTGAATCCTGTATTCAATGAAAGTGGGTCTTGTCATACTACATTGTGTGGATCTTAACATATGTAGTTTGTCAGTGTATCATTATGTCAAGGTGTAGGTTGTGTCAATCAAGTTATTTATCAAGGCACATTGTGTGAAGAAAATATTATATGATTCTAAAATATTACTGAAATAGTGAATACCTTGATTAACAAAATGAAATAGAGAATGAAAAGATTTGTTTTTCTCACATTCATACTCTTGTTCATTAATACTCTTGTTCGTTTTGTTGTATGATACATTTCATATTTAAATCCACAAATGTACTTCATTTCTGTTTTACGTATTTTATACAAGAATACTAGTATCAATATGTAAATATGTGAATTCTGGAAACAAATTTTAATACAAATTTTATTTATTATCAATTGTTATATATACAAGTAATGAAAATTTACAGAAGTCCCACATGAAGTTACGAACAGCACGGAACAGCTGATGGCAATTTCACTGTGGCGGCACTCTCAGTTGCCACAATTTGAAACTTCTTCCATTGCGACGACCTAAACGTGCAAAAACTCTTTCTCGATTTTATCCGTTATTAATATCGATACTGCTTTCGATTGCTTTAACGTTCGAGTGTGCAGGAACACTATTTTCTTGCCTCACTACATACTTAAAGAGAAAGTATTATAATGCTGCGGCAAAAATAGGCGATTTTTCAACAGAATAACTCGTGTTGTGGGGCCCTCATATGGAACAAGTGGATAAATGTTCTTTCTATAAGTAGTAAATTACGTCATCTAACACATTAGGTAGTCAAAATCCAAGTTTTATGGGTCGTTAATACTGAAAAATTGGCCGACGACAGAACGTCTGTGGAGATCACTAATTTTTAAAAACAAATTGCAAATGCAAATGTTTAACTTTCTTTAACGCGGCGGAATGGTTAAGTTTAGACGTAAGCCTGATGGTATAGGGGTAATATGAATGGCGTGGTAACTAAGAATCTGAGTTCGAATCAGCGCGGAGAAAAAAAAAAGCTGGTTGGGAACACTTTTGCAGGTTCATCAAGTATTAAACTATTTTATAGCAGTTATAAGTAGTGTAGGAAAGTATGTGGTGTTGTAGCACCACTAGTTAGTAACAAAGGCAGCCGAGACTTGTCACTATAATTTTTTAACGTATGGGAAGTGTATTAAGATTGTTGGTTATATAATAAACGACTACAATTTAATATACACTGATGAATACCTGTGGCAAAAGCGAAAAATTCACATGGAGGTTTCTGCAAGGTTCTAAAGTAAATGGTCCATTTTTACATTAAATTATCAATGATAAATCGTAACGATTACAATTATCTTCCATGAAAGAAACGGAATATTTCACTGATACAAATCGAGTAAAATCGCGGCATTTAATTCTGAATAGCGACACCGTGCTTCCTTCTGCAAATCAATGGCCCCTTTGGAAAGAATCATTTTCTTGCTCTTCGCGCCTTTCCGTTGGAGTTGAAGGGGCACCTACACATCGTGAGGCAATTGACATTTTTAGGCACTAATTTGTCAGCTAAGTATCTCGCTTTTATAAACAGCGTCACTTCTGCGAGGCCCTTTTATATTTCTCGAAGAAGTATCCAATAGCTCTGCGCAGCATTTCGGAAACTACTAGCATTTACCCACAAAATGATAATGGTGATTATGATCATACTTACGAGAAAATGCATATTTTAGTCATTGCATTCACCACTGCAAGCAGTAACTGCAATTATTGTTTCTACCGCCCCTACAACTTGGATAATTAAAGGTCACACGAAAATAACAAATGTGGCGACAAAATACTTTTATAGTTTACTAGCTGTGTGTGTATTATGGACCTGAAACAAAACACGTAGTGGCGTTCTTAATACCTTTGCGGATTTTCTTTGGATTCTTTATGCCTGCGCGGGTCTTTTGAAAACTTTACGCCCGCTACGCCACCAACGCAACAAATAACATATTTTTTACGAAGTCGATTTATTAACGTTAGACAATGAAAAACACAATATGGCTTAAAGCTCAAATAAGAAAAATAACTCGTTATAAACATTGTTTTTAATTGATATTCAATGCATTTCGGAATGTTCCCATGAATTAATAATTCTTCTCAGTCACTCTTATTTCACTGTTATATATCACTTTTTTTTAGAGACTCGCGCTTCCTGAGTAGAATTTGTAACAGTAGTAACAGATGTAGATGACACGTCAGCTAACACCCTTGGAATGTAATTTTTTGATGTAATGAAATCTCCTATATAACTTAAGGCAATAGAGGAAATACGCAATTCACACTTATTTTCCATCCAACTCTCAAACACACCTTAATCATTTTCATATATCTTGAAATTTTGCCCAAAACAAACCGTTCGAGCTTTGTTAGCTTTTTCGCGAATTTCCGCACGAACTTCACACATTCTTTCATATTTTCTGAACAAACCAGTCCAACTATGACCATGTAACAGTGATTAGACAAGTACTCCGTTTTGATTTTCTGATGCGATAATGATAACTAACGATTACAATGCGTCTTTTCACATTTAACGGAAGGCAAATCTAAAAATATTCCGAATTCTGGTTTGTTTCAGCAAAGAACTAGTAAACCATAAAGTTGTGTACGCACCACGGGCATTACTTGATGTTTATGCTCCTCAGGAGACTTCCAGTCCCTTGGGCCAGAGGCCCTGGGGTTTGGAAGTCGTCCTCGGGGCAAAAACATTTACTTATGGCCATAGATTCGTAAATAACTATAGAACCTCTCTGTGAATGGCGAAATCTAAATATTCACAATGAGCGTTGAAACGTCCTCGAGTCTGCTCTGCTCACACGCATTTGCGTGCGGCGTGAGGCGCAGTGGCCACCCCTGGCGCCTTTCGTGTTTGTTTACTCAAAAGAAAACAGGAAGACGATGTTTACTGCGAGCGTTTCGCAGACGCTCGCGGTCCGGCTGGTGTCCCGTCTACACAAAGCACAATTTGATCGTGCAAAAGTCTTCAAGCTGGCTTTTCGAGAATTTTGAGTGAAGGTGGAACTCTATTTTTCTTTTCCAACAGTCACAATACAATGCAGTCTTTTCCTAAATATGTGTAATCAAAGATAATCTTCAATGTGAAACAGTATTTTAATAAAAATTCCCAACAAAGTTGCAATAGGCCACTCCTCAAAACTACTAAAAATTTCAATTGTGAAACAAATATTAAGCCTGCAACTCCTAACTACAACTTTAATACATAGTATCTCAAAATCTTAAAGAAATTAACAAATGCTTCTTTAAGCACTTAAATTTCGTGAGTACCTTGAACTCCTGCCATTCGTTTCTCACAATTCAGGCAGTATCAGAGAATCCAATTAAACTCAATCATTCGCAACTCGTATTTCTTAAGATAACGAATATTTCAAATCCGTATGTCGTCATTCTACTATTATTTTAAGTAACTAGCGTACCTGTGCGAGAACTCTCGCATGGATACCCAATTCCACACTTTCTCATCTTTCCTTTTCCATATTAAGAAAGGAAGTTGTTAACGAAACGTGTTTATTTGTTTAAAAAATTTAAGGTAACTTCCAGTTAACTTATAGAATTTAAAATAAAAATTAAAAACAATGAAATTAATATTTGAAACAAATTTTGAATAAAGATTTATTCAGTATTATAATGTTCTTGGAACAATTCACAACACTTTCGTAAAAGCATTTGAAGTAATTATACAATCTTCCTTGACAATCACAAAACTATTACAAAAACCTTTTACTCTCGAGAAAGCTACTTAAAGTTGTCCACGCGAAAATACAGGATGGGGGAAGCATAACCCTACTATTTGGAATATTATTTAACTTTATTACCGAACTGAGAGGTACACCCGTGCAATTTCATCGCCTAGAATATCAAGTAATTAGTTTCATTTCACATACAGTTGCAGATTCTGCAAGTCTCTGAACAGGTGGGGTAGTATCGAGTAGCGCCGGATCAGCAAAATGTAATAGAATGTTCAGGAACGTCACGTTTCCATGAACTTCTTTCTTAGAGACCTCATTTATGAAGATCGGTTGCGTGTGCGCAAAACTAATCTATACTACTGAAATAATATAGGAGAGGATTTTATATGATATAAACAATAAAACATGAGATGAGGACGAGCATCTGGACTATCATATGCTGCACTAAATATATTTCCACCTATTTTCAATGATTAATGAATCGATCTGTTTAATAATAAATTTAGCTCGCTTGCATGTAACATCTAGATCTTTTACTAACGTGCTCAATAGTGCTTTTACAGTACTAAATGTACTTAGAGAATGTCCTAGTTTTCTTGCAAATGCTTCAACTTCAAGATATAAATTAATTTGTTGAAGTTACTAATGATTCTAGGGAAAGTACTATTTCCCAGCTTTTTCAATGCAATATCATGACTAAACACGCTGACATGAAAATTTCACTGAATCACTGGTGATAAAATACTGGCACAAGTAAAACGGAATCCAGTCTTAACAAGACACAGTCTTCACTCTTCACTGAACACAATCGTGCATTCTTTGCCAATATTGTTTCTTTCTTCTTTTGGACGAAGAACATCAAAAGATGTAAGATATTTCTTTCCATTCGTTTGATTTAGTTTCTAAGCTCTCTGATAATGCCCTTCTCAAATTTTCTTGAGCCTTCTGCCGTATCTTTTGGATTCACACGCAGAACACCTTGCCAATTTCGTGACGATGGTTCCTTCCTTGAATTTCGGACATCCCATAGTACACTGTAGCTTCTTTCGTGACTTTTCATGTTAGCATAAGGACTTGCAACGAATTTCCCTTTTATCAAAGTGAAGTGCACCCACCTTCAAAGAAATGAGATCGAATAAACAAGGTAAAACAATTATTTCTTTTAAATGATGTAGGTCTTTAAAATCAACCACATCAGAAAAATAAAACATTATTGTGAAAGAAATATAGGGCTTTGCATTCATCAAATTTCATTTTTAATTCATGTTTAAAAAAAAATTCCCCTCTTGAACCAGCCTGTCCATGAATGCATATTGAATTAAACTAGCAGAGTTTAAAATTTGAGGGGTGGGCGATACAAACGGACAAAAAGATTTTGAATAAGAATAAAATCAGCCATTAGTGATTAGTAGATATGATGTGGTATCATACCAAGTGCATGAGTACTGTAGGTTATATCACAAACTTGTCACAAAAAGGAAAGAATGTCAATACTTATATTAGATAAATGAACAGTTGCACTAGACACAAAACAAGCAATCTTCAATTGTATCAAGCAACTTTTAGTACTTCTAATTGTTGCTGCGAGAGTATTTAGGCTTATTTGCATAATCTTGAATTAAGGATTATGCAAATAAACCTCGTCAATCGGCGTAAACCACGGTGTACACAGAAAGCATACACATAAGTTGGAGAAATCTAAGCCTTCTAAACGTGACGTCACTAAGATCGCCTCTAGCGCCGAGTAAGTTGGAATGGGATAATATCGATCAGCGCCGGGTCAGAAAAAAATTAATAGAATGTCCAGTATCTTATCCTGTAATTCCGGTGTGAGAAATGTTTCTTTCAAGCCTTTGGCCTCAAAATTTTAAGTTTTAAGGTCGTAGAACTCTTTGCTTAGGAGTTATTTAAGTATATAGGCTTTGACAATGCTATCGAGTGTCGCGGGTTGCATTTGAGATGAATATTTAGATGCGTTTTTTTCAACAAACCCTTCACATTTTTAATGTCAACATGCAATTCGTCACGTCTCCGTGAAATTCTCTTTCTATAGAGACATCGTTTATAAAGATTGGTAGCCTGTGAGAGACACAAAAGGTACTACTGAAATAATAAAGGAGACAATATTCACATTCGACTTTTAACTGGAAAGCAGAGGCACAAAACTATTCAAGAAATTTTCATTATACTGGTAATTTGTATGAGCATTTTCTCTAAAAAATTATTAGTTTTTACTATCTCGTATCTACTATACAGAAAGTCATAATTGTGAAAAAATCAAAACAGAAATCGAATGTTATTTTCAAGGCGTCTGTCGGCCAGTCTGTTAGTCGACAATACTAGCACCCAAACAGTCCACACGATTTTAATCCACACGATCGATGTAGTTGATATCGCAGCCCCTTCAATTTGACATGGATATTTTTAATTCTTCGGAAAACTTTACATGAAGTCGTAGCGATTGTTTTCCAAAAACCGCCCCGATTTTTCATCATAAAAATTCGTTTTGTGGGGCCCTGATATTGTAAAGTGGATAAAGTAAGTGGTTGTTCTTACATGTAGTAAATTACTTCCTCTAACATGCGTTGTCAGAATGCACGTTTTGTGGGCCCTTGTTACCGAAAAATTGGTGTACGGCACATCTGACCGTCTATCAGTGGTCAACGCTCGCGCTTAAACCTTTCTGACGATTTTCTCCTAAATTGATAATTCCCGATAGAACTGTGCGAACTCGAGGTACTGCGATTTGAGACGGATATTTTGAATTTTGCGGGCATAACTTTACAAGAACTACCAACAATATTTTCAATTTTTTCAAACTTGGCTCTGAAATTTTGGATTCATCCTCCCCTTGCGTAGAGCAAAGAACGCTCAAAAAATGGCGCAGACCTCATTCTCGTTGACCGCTTTTAATTTTTGAAAATTACAAAACTTCAAAAATTTTCCGGCGTGTTCCTATAACGCAATATTGAACATGGAGATTTTTAACCTTAATAAAATATGTTCAAAGACAGATCTTTAAATAAGGGCATGCAAGCCTACAAGTTTTCGAAAATATGAGGTTTTACAAATTAAAAAAAAAAAATGTTCTTAACACGGTTCCAATTGTTTTCTTTATTTTTATCCTATTTACGAAAATTAAAAACAAAACATTGAACAGCATAACATTGCCGGTAGAGATTCTTTTCTTAATAAAATCTGCTGTAAAAATTCTATCTTCAAATGAGATCATGTACAATTTTTTAAAATCTTAATACTTTGTGCGTAACTTTTTTTAAAGGCAACTTACAAAAAACTAAGTATTTTTTCCCCTTGGATAGAGTAAAGGTAGCTTCAAAAATTGGTCAGGTCCCTTTTTGGCGAAAACTATATTTTCGGAAAATGGACAAACTTTATCATCGTAAAACTATAATATTGACGATATATATTGTTGTCCTAGCGAAATCTGTTTAAAAAAAATACATTTTTAAATGGAGTCATTATATTTTTGAGAAATTACTAGCAGTTTTCGCGTAATTTTTGCTTGAATTTATAGCGTATTATTTGCTTGAATATAGACTTTTCCAAAGGCAGTTCTTTTAATTTATTTTTTGTCGGATAGAGCAAATGACGCTTAAAAATGACGCAGTACACAGAGCCAATGTAATACACAAATATTTCATCTTGATTTATTTTGACAGTACAATTACAATGAGAAATAATAACTGATAATTAGATGTTCTATAGTTTCAGCTCAGGGATGAATTATCAATTTTATTAATATTTTTCTGTAATTAATGCCATGTTTATCTTGATTTCGCCGATCAGTCGCCTATTCATAATCAGCTATTGACTTCCAGTCGACCACTTTATCTTTATTGAACCCCTTTGAAATCGCCCGAAGGGGTCGATACAGACCCAGTTGGGAACCCCCGATCTAAACGGTGTTTATCCCGATACCCTAGAAAATCGAGTATTAAGACCTCCCTAAAAGAAGGTAAACAGAAGGCGTTCTCTGTTTGCTAAATGGACTCTGTAATACGTACAGAATTTATTTGTATACAGTATTGAGAACACTTATATGCGAAATCTTAGGTGAGAAGGAGGGAAATTTCCCCCATCAACAATTTTTATTCCAACGATTATATAGGACCACTATTTTTCGAGGGAGAATGTCATTTACTATGTATACCCATTCAAATTATAGAAACTCTAAAACATTGTCATATGCATATTTCTATGGTAAACTTAGACACAATTCGTAATCACCCATTAGCTCGAAATGTCAAATCTGGGAATATTCGATAAATTTAACTGTTTAGAACGTTAAAATTAAGTACATATGAATATTCCGATAAATCTCGGAACTTTCCAATTTTGAAAAATTTCGCACCATCTTAACACCTTGAGCTTCCTTCAAATGTTGATAATTAACCAAATAATTAACGAAATTAATGCAAGATGTTCAGTCACACAAGTTAATTGTATTGCCATATTAAAAATGCGAAATTCAAACATCACAATTTGTTTCATTTTTATTTGATTTCAATTTAAAAATACGCTTTGATGCGCTTAATTTGCCCTTGTTACTGCGTTCAGTACACAGAGTGCAACCACACCCGTCACTCGCCCACGTACATGTGTGAGCGCATATTCACATACGTACGCACACACACACATACACAGACCTGCTTTGAACATTCAGACGCGCTAATGGGATATACACCGAATACGAAAATATAACATATAGAGCAAGAAACGATAATTTGTTGTTAGTCATTCTTACACAACATAAATACACATGTTGATTTACATACATAATATTAATTATCTACATATAGCTGCAGCAAACGTATCTGTAAATTAATATACATGAAACTGTCTCGAACGAATTACTTTTGTAAATCGCGCGGCTACACTCCGAAATTAAATAGTAACTACTCGTAAACAACATCAAGAGAAAATTTACAAAATAAATTATTTTAATAATTAAAAAAATAAAATGTGCTACTTTCCTTTCTCACCTGTCATTATTCTAACCTTACTCTAATAAAATGAGGTCAAGCAAACCCTTACAAATTTACTATACCTTTCCAGTACCTTCTTCATATAAACAAATCATCTCAACTCGCTTGTCGGAAGAAAGCGGCGACGTACGGTACCTCCATTCAAGCAAAATGTATCGTCAACGCGTCAACGTGTACCCGATGTAACAACTTCATGAACTCTAACAGAACTCGACGGTGAACGGTGACAACAGGTCAAAAGTTGGGACGTGCGGATACAACGCTATCTGGTGGAACCGCCTTAGATCAGTCAGGGAGAATCTAAATAAACAGATCTGAAGTTCAAAAATCGCAGAAGTATTTGGTATTCTAAAGTTGTCTTGACGACTAAGTTCTCCCATTGCTGTCTTTTATTATGTGAGAAAATGGATGTTAATTACCAACTGATTATTACACCACTTAATGTTTTATAGCAAATACTCTTTCCAAATTACAATATTCACTCATTTAAAAAGGTGAATAATTGATATATTTATTTGAAAAGGACAGTCGTCTAATTTAATTTTCTTTCATGTACCCATGAATCTGACTTACAGACTTCATGTGTATACCTAAAGAAATATTTTAAAACAACTCTATCCATACAATGTAAACTTATAATATTGTTCAAAAGTCTGTATTCCCACTTCACATCTTTTCTAGATGATTCTCGATAAAATCAAATACAATCACAGTTTGAAATTTAATAAAAGATGTTTAATACATGTTTTAGGTTAGAATACTAATTTTCAAAAGAAAAAATTATGAACTTGTCATTTGTTATCTATTGATTTGCACATGACCTATGTGACTAAACAACTATTAAATTTATTACATCTTCTTGGAAAAGAAAATAAGAAAAAGGATTAAAAGTTGGTGTATTAATATTTTTGATTAATACAAATACTCTTCTCGTTATTTATTAGTGCTATTTAAACTCTTTATGGTCATTATTGAATTTGATATCATTTGTATTATTGTCTAACACATTAACAAAAAATATATTCTCTGATAGGCTATTAATGTATTAGTTCATTTCCTCTAAAATTTATTTAATTTCCAAAATGATACCTTCTCATTTGGTTTGAATGTGTGGTTTCATTTCCACCACAATCTTATTAATATTCTTTTTCTATTAATTTTTAATGAATCAAACATTTTTGTTTATAGCGGTCCTCCCAGGGTTTTACTCATACAATTACAATTTTGACCTACAGAAAGGGTTCACCCCACAGAATATTTCTTTTCCAATATATTTGTGTCAGAAATAATAAATGATGTGAACAGAAACAAATATTTCTTCAGCTTAGTCATCCCAGGTTTTGAAATCCAGAATGTAGTTTTGATATAAATTAACAATTCATTGAATCCAGTTTCTCATTTTAAATTGTAATAGCATGAAGTAGAATTACATATATTTTTTCTGCATATTGTGCTCATTGTGATGCTTACAATCACAACAATGCTTATGTTGCCAGTAAATGATAGTGGTATTATCAAAATAATCTGAAATTTTATGAATTTTGTATTAATAGGTTTATATAAATGGTGAAGGGATGTCTTCATGCTAACCACACAAACTCCTTCTCCCATGGCTGAGAGGCTGGGTCACGCTGGTTGGCCAAGGCCTGTAGTGGGCTGTCAAGTCAGAGAACAGAATAGTACGGTATTAATGGGTTAAGAGAGTAATTGTCTGTCAGGATAACTTATGTGTGTTTCTTATGTGTTAAGTTTCTGACTCTTGTGTAGGCCTACAAGTGTAGATAAATCTACGTCATAGTTTCAAATTGCATGTAGGAAGGATCATCCTCTATTGTGACTGGAGTAACAGTGAATGCTAATGATGGCCTAATGTGGGCATATGTGCATTTCCCCACATTTCAAACCTGTATTATCTCTCTATGTAAAATGCTTACCCATATTCCTATTCGTTCTCATTCTCTTATTTAATTCTGTCCACAATCCACTCACTATTTGATAAATAACCATAACTTCCAAAATTTCAAGTTCTGTGATTCTTTAGCATCAAATGTATTCATAGATGAAGTTCATCTAAGGTCATGAAAATAAATTTCCTCTTTCATTATGATTTCTAGTCATTGAGAATAAATACATCAAATACTGCAGATTTTAAATTGTATGGTCCAGAAACCGTGAAACAAATTTGAAACCCACAATTGATAAGTTTCTGTTCAAAATAGAATTCACCTAGTTTGTGGAAAATAACAGTTTTGTGAACATTTTTTTGAGTTTAATCGTAAGTGAATTTGAATAACAATGTCTTGATGTTCTCAGCAAGACTTATGAGCATTCTGATATTGATTCAATCTGTTTCCCTCGTCATGCACTGAAATTAGAAAGAACAAAAATGAATCTTGATTTTTTTTCTTTTCTTTTCAATTTTACCCACATTTTGTTCCATGGTATGTTGGCTATTAATAGAATCAAAATTGCTTACTTCAATGTTTTATATATTTGTAGGATTCTACTTTTCTGCAAATTAAATTAGTAGGTAAATATCATTATTGAAATTAATATTGTAAGAGCTATAATACTGAGGAATGCTATTAAATGTGAGTGGTGCTTTCATCACTTAGAAAATTCCTGTCATTTAAAATTCTATACAAAAACTTTCTCAACAGCTCTCAAAAACTCTTATTCAAATTCCTTTGAACTTCACTTTTGTATACAACTCACCCATTCATTACTTTGTTTTGTGGATTTAAAATTTGGTGTAACACTTGTTGATACATAATAATATTATGTTATTATGTCAATAATATTATAATATTAACATAATATTAATATTATGTTATTGTATTATTAAAGTATAATAATATTATGAATGTTGTTAAATGAAAGGTTTATTATCTAAATAATATTTAAAATTTTAACAGAGTTTTATGTTGATGCAAAATGACATAATGTAAATAAATTAATAAATTAATAACAACGATTAATAGATTAATAAGAAATTAAAATGGCCTATTATAAAATAAGTACATATTATATTATAATAAACAATAAAAAGATGAGAAATCCTAACTTGTTTTTTTAGTGTATGTTTCTTCCTATTTAATTGTTAATGTTG
Source organism: Teleogryllus occipitalis (assembly GCA_011170035.1). NCBI lineage: Eukaryota > Metazoa > Arthropoda > Insecta > Orthoptera > Gryllidae > Teleogryllus > Teleogryllus occipitalis. The sequence continues at coordinate 115,315 of BLKR01000603.1, read as the reverse complement.
ACTTAGAAAGAAATGTGAATGAGTTTTATGTGGCATTCTGATGCCAATTAATTTTTTATGGATCTGTACCAACTCTCAACAATATATTTGTCCAATGAGCAATGATTTGTGGAAGTATCATTTCTAGTCAGTTGAATGGATTATTAATAATTAATACAAAGGCTTTATTTCAACAAATTTTTCGAACTGCAACAAATTTGATGTTCACATCACTTTCATTTAATGTTACTGAAAACATTGACGATGGCCCACTTCTCTAAACTTGCATTTTTATTTCAGTGGCATATTAAGTCAAAATAAATTGATCCCTGAAAAATTATTAAAAAGATATGGTCAATAAATCTCTCAATATGAAGAGAGTAGAGAATGATTCTTTAGAGAGTAATGAATGATATGACCAACAGACAGAATCTGTAATGAATTCTTAGCAGCAGCATTCAATGGCAATTCTACCATATAAAATAGGCTTCACTTCTCATCCTGGTCATAACTAGAGAGTTTTTCTGCCAAGGGACAAACTCTTTGTGTTTGAAATCTAAAGTAGACAGGAAATTTCCTTTTGTCTTACATTCTCATTAATTATGTGACTTGTTTCACAGTTTTCAGTTGAATTTCAATACAAAGAAACTAGAAAATATATAAATACTTATTATTTCAAATGTTTTCATCATCATGCTAAAGACAAGGTAGGGTGGTGATCATTTAAAGCAATTGATTTAAATCAACGAAACCTTTTTTCTCTTTTTCTTCAAAATTTTTCAAGTTGTGCCTTTTTTATTTCCTGCCATCATTTGCATTAATATATATATATATATATATATATATATATATATATATATATATATATATATATATATATATATATATATATATATATATATATATGTAATTTTATATACACACACAATAGCAGAGAATAACAATTTTTCACACTAATTGAATTTTTGTATTACCAAGTGGTTTTGGTGTGTTATACAGGTTGCATAGTAAGTAACTCATAACTCACTTCTATTGAGACATAACAAGATGTACTAGTAATATATTTGCAATCGATTTCTGTTATTAATCTGTTGAGTAAGGGGCATACCAAACCATTCAGAATGGTTTTCCAAAATGTTGCATGCACACTGCTCAAGAGCAACAATTAAAATATTCTTGTGTATAAGTGTAATCTCTTAAATATTGTAACAAGCACATTCTTCACAAATACTGTAATAACAGAGAATAGTATATACATAATTCAAGAGTTCTTTATTTACCATGAACATCGAACAAGTTGCTGTTCCATAACACAACATGAAAATAGCAAATACTTAATGGCGGCTGGCCTCTTCTTTGGACCCTTACTGTCACATTTTTACTGTGTTGTGAGCAGTGATGTACTGAGTATGAGAAATCAGTCAGTATCACAGTAAGAGAATATATAGAATAACTCAACCAAATATTTGATTTTCAGGCAAAATTAAAGCTGTTTTTTTGTTTTTTTAATTGTTCCTGAGTTCCTCCTATCTAACAAAATCATAGCCACATCTTACGTGGATGGAGGCTGCATGGTTTTCTTTCAATTCCTGCACCCATTGAAACTTAGTAACAGTAGAAAAGAGAAAAAGAGAGCGAGCAGTATAGTTTTATAGAGATATTCAAGGATTTATATTAAGTGAATGACTATAAATAACAAATTACTTTCTTCTCAGGCAAAAGGGACATGAAATCTGGAAATCATGGTTGACACCTTTAACAGGTAGATAACCTTGAATATGTTGAGAAGATTGGAGCAATAATGAAGTTTACTTGATCAAATTCTTAAACTGAAAGGATGTCAGTTATTGAAAAAAATAGCAAAAATGAAGAAAAAAAAATGAGGTAGGGTTACAAAATAAGTGAGACAAAAAAATAACAACTCTAGAAAATACCAGATAAGTATCAATTTGGAAGCTATCTAGTTGAATATAAAAATGGAATATCTCAATTTAGAGGTGATTGTGATTTACAGACCACCAACCTCAATTTCTCTCAAAGAATCTTCAAATACTCAACAAAAACTAAATGACCAGATACAGACACTCTAGATATAGACAATACAGATAAATATCACTGATACATATTTCTGTGATACAAAAGCACATACACTGAAAATAAAGGTAGGAAAGAAACACTAATTAAAATATTGTATAAAAATATGTTTCCCTTGGGTAGATCATAGACAGTGTGCTAGTTTTCTGTGAGGCAGCCCTGGGTTTGATTCCCAGCTGGGGCAAAAATAAAGCTGTAGCTTTCTAAGACAAATCATTACAGTTTCTATAACTCTGTTATGAACAAAAGTGCAGGCAGGCCAAAAAAGCTATATAGTGGTGAGATTGCGACATGCTCATCACATGTCTCCATTACCCCTAGGCCCAGGCCTGGGAACACTGCTAACTAGGTGAAAGTCAGATTAATGAGATTCTAAAATGGAATATACATACATACATATGAAATTATCATTCTCGCTATACGGAAGTGAAAAATGGTCTCTAACTAAAGAGCAAGTGAAGAATAGAATCAACAGATGAAATTTCATAGAAATAGAGCTGAATACACACTTCTTGATCACATTAACTCTTCAATGCAAAAATTATTTATTATTGCTTACTTGTTTTATGATGGATATTATTATTTCCTATATGATCTTAGATGATGAAATTGTTTCATTGTTATATTATGTTTTTATTCACAAGTTATAACCTGATCTTTAAATGTACTGATAGGCACTTTTACTGCAAATTGGTGAAACTTTCAAAATAATGTTCCGTTTTGACACAAATGGGTAAAGATGTTTAATGATAGTCCCTCTGCGCCCTCGCAACCTCATCTGTCCCTCCTCATCCATGTATCCTCACCCCCGCCCTTGCCTCCTGTCGCCCCCCGTCTTTCCCTGTCTCGTCCCCACTTCTACCCTCGACAACACGCTTGCCCCGAACTCGCCTACGCCCCCCCCCCCCACTCCCTCCACAACTTCGTCACCACCTTTACCTGCGACCCCACCTTCCTATCCCTGTCCTTGCCTCCGCCGCTCCACCTCCTTCGTCACCGCCTTTGCTTCCGCCTTCGCCTCCGCGCCCATCCTCAACTTCGTCCACCCCGTAAACTCCGCATCCGTCCTCGCATCCTTACTCGACTGTCTGCCCTCCCTTCCCCCGTCCATGCCCACGCTCTCGCCACAGACCCCGCTTCGTCCCCTCTCCCCCCTCAACTCTCTCCTGCGCCCTTTCCTCCGCCCTCGCCTCCAAACATGTACAAAAGCCTTGATTTGTTACAATTTCTGTGTTGAATTTCACGAAGAGTGACAGGTCTAGTTTTCAAAAAATTTGAAAATGTTTTTGAAGCTTCATGTGAAGTATCCTCAAAAATCAAAATATCCATTTGAAATTACCAAAGCCACGAGATCATTCAGATCGATCCGGGAATATCAATTTTGAGTAAAATCGGCTGAACGGTTTATGTGCTAGAGTTGACCACAGATGGATAGACAGACAAACAGAGACGAACGTTTTGCAGTCAATCGATTTTTCGTTATTAAGAACCAACAAAACATGGATTCTGGCTACACCACGTGTTAAGAGATTTTTTTAAAATTTAGGAACAGGATTTATCCAATTTTTCGTTACCAGAGCCCGGAAAAAACAGTTTTTTTTTGCCGAAAATTCGCCGTTTTCGATGCATGGTTACTCAACTTTCTTTTCTTACGAAGAACTTCGTAACGCGAGAAAGTAAAAAATAAAACTAGTGGTGCTACAAAATGGCACATACTTTCTCGTAGTTAAGTTTTCTAATTTCCCTCGTGTGAACTGGCTTTACGGTCTTGCCCCATCCTCTTGCCAGCTGTTATACATCGCCGCCCAAAGTATATTTTTTTGAAATTTTGTCAATTTTTCGGCGTCCTAACAGTATACCCGCAAAATTACTTTAAGAATATCAAGGAAGAGTAAAACCTCGTCAATAGCAATATTCATTGAAAAATTTAGAGCCGTTTTTAAGAAAATGGCGTTTAGGCGTCACTGTAAATGCGAAATTTGAAGCTCTTTTTCAGAGAAAATTTTCGAGTTTTCCAAAAATGGCATTTAAAGTCGTTTGAGGCACTTTAACTCGCAAATGCAATAATTTATACAAATCGCTAAAAATGTGTATATTAACGGCGAGAGAGATATTTTAAAAAAAATACATTTGTAATTTTTTAAAAACGAAAGTATACCTCAAAATAAACTATTAATCATATTAAACTGTGCATTTAGCACAATTCGTAGGAAAAGTTTGAAGAAAAAATTGAAGCCATTTTTGAGAAAATATTTCGCGCAATATTACACGAAAACGACTAAAAGTTTCAAAACAATTATATGACCTTAATAAAAGAACTAATTTTGGACAGCAAATTTCATTTGAATGAAAAATCTATTTCTTCAATTTTGTAGTTGTAGGAAGAAGCCGAAAAATTCAAAATATTGCAATTTTCTAAAATTCAGAGTTAACAGTGAAAAAAGGACTTATGCCACCATTGTGTGTTTTACACTATTTTCTTTATCTCTATACACCATAGTGTATTTTACTCTATTTTTGAAAGAAGTTTAAAGAAAAAATTTGGAGCAGTTTTTGAGAAAATCTTGAAAATATCCGGGGAGCTTCATGTAAAGTACCCCCAAATTTTGAAGAAAGTTTTTCAAAATCGCAGCGCTTTGAGTCGAGCCAGATCGACCGGGGAATGTCCATTTTGGAAAAAATCCTACGTGTGGTTTAGGCGCTAGTGGTGTTCACAGACGCGCAGGCAGGCGGACGGACGGTCTTTTTGAAGAAGAAAAAAAAAAACAAAAACAAACAATACTTTTTGGGTATCAGGGGAACCCAAATCGTGTATTTCCGTTGAAATCTCGAAATCTATTTTCCACATCATTTCATAACTTTCTCTATACTACGTATATTACTCCAAAAATACGTACGTATACGAGAAAGTAAAAAAGTTCTTCGAGAAAATTGGGTTTAAAAATCACTTCCCGGCGCTAAATTCAAACAGGCTGCCACGACTGCAGACATAGCTGCTTCTCCTACGGCGCTGGGCGTTCTCGCGTTTCTCCAAGTTATCGGTGAAACTGTCAAGTAATTGTGTGTGAGAACAGCACAGCGAGCTGCACATTAAAGTACGTTATTTTATCAAGTGTTTTATATATTCTATTCAATTAACCTATTAAAAAGTGTGTCGCTGTAAATGAAGTTTAATTCAAACTATTGGTGCTAAAGCAGCACGTACTTTCTCCTCCGTGTTTTCAGGCAAAATTACGCGAAAAGTACTCAACTTTTCAAAAACTTGTACACGACCTTATTTCAAAACCTATCTTTGAGGAACAGATTTCACTAAGGGAGAATCTCTATCTTTTAATATTTTAGTTGTAAAAAGACTCAGAAAACATTTTGAACTTTTGAAATTTTCAATAAAGTAGAGTTTTTAAGGAAAATGAGACCTGCACCATTCTTTTAAACATACTTCACACTATCCAACAACAAAATTTAATTAAAAATGATGGAGTCATTTTTTTAAATTTTCAAAATGTCCCGGGGGCTTCATGTAAAGTACCACCCAAAAATTGCAATACTTCAAATTCAAGGAGCCGCGACATCATCCAGATCGATTGGGGAATATCAATTTTGGAGAAAATCGACCGAACGGTTTTGCCGCTAGTTTCAACCACAGACAGACATACGAACGTTTTGTCGTCATTCGATTTTTCGGTATCAATGACCCAGAAAACATGGATTCTGGCTACACCACGTGATAGAAGATTTTTTTCTAAATTTAGCAACTGGATTTATCCACATTTTCGTTTCCAAGGCCCTGTGATAAGACATTTACAGTAACGCGTAAACGCCATTTTTTAAAAACAGCTCCACATTTTTCAATGATAATTAACATTTAGGACGATGTTTTACACTTCTTTAATATTCTTAAAGTAATTTATCGGTAATACCATTAGAAAACCGAAAAATTTTTAAAAATGGACTTTGGGCGATAGATGGCAGCTGGAAAGAGTACAGGCAAGCCCGAATAGCTAACCTAGACCAAACAAAATAAAAAACTAATACGAGAAAATATGTGCCATTCTGTAGCATCATTAGTTTCAGGTTGTAGTTCACTGGCGGCTAATCTTTCAGAGCTGCAATGCTACAGCACACTAACCTTCTCTTTAATAAATTAAACAATTATGTTTCAAAATGTCGGATTTTTTAATTCACCTATCAACATGCTAGTAATGTGTATAGCAATTGAGGAAATTGATATTTCTTAACACGCGCGCATAAGTGCAAATGTCTGGAACGCTCCGGTCAGGCATGAACAGTTTTGTACGAGAAGCCCTAATGACATCATCCATCGCACAATTCAACTTGTTCCAATGCACTAAAATGGTAGCCATGAGGCTGTGATATTCATAGTACTATGCAGTACCCTTGACAGTGCCACAGAGATCCGCTATCTATCGAGCGGTTTTATACTACGAAATCTGTAACTGTCAACAGATGGCCCTTTTTTTCAATCATTTTATTATTTTGAATGGTATACATATTTGAATTGTTCAGTTTTACAATACAAACTTTTTCACATGTTTTTGATGTTTATGATCTATTTTAAAAAACTAAACTATTATTACTTTACAGCTATTACTTAGGGAGAGGAAACCCACTGGGCACCTCACAAAGGATCATCTAAATCTGCAAATTGAATGTAAAAAACGTGTTTGGGAAATCTATTTTTTATTCTGGTGGGGTTTATGAGTGCTTTGCCTAGATTGTATTGGGATATTTGTGTAATTGTTGACATATTATTGTAATAATTATGGGATAACTTAGTGATGTGGTGTATGATAGATTTTATTTGAATTTCTTTATGATGCTGTTTGTTTGAAATGAACCAGGGTGCTTTGGTTATTGTTCGCAGGAATTTGTTCTGTATGACCTGTATTTTATGTATATTAGTTTTTGCTGCATTGATCCAGACAGGGCAAGCATAGAGCATTAAGGGTCGAATTATGGCTGTATATATGAGTTTGGCATTTTCTATTGTTATTTTGCTGTGGTTGTTTATTAATGGCTTTAATTGAAATAGTTTGACTTTTGTTTGTGTTTTAATGTTTATATGTTCTTTCGAGTTAAGTTTAGTGTCTAGATGCAGACCTAGATATTTCACTGTTTTGTTTTGTGGAGTCCAAGGAATGATGTTATTGTTTAGTGTGAGAGGTGGTGATGTTGAAATTGTTTTTAATGAAAATATTTTTGCTGTTGACTTAGATGGGTTTAATTTAATTTTCCATTTGTTCGACCAAGAATCTATTTGATTTAGATGTTGCTGTAATGTGTTTCTTATTGTGTCTAATGATATGTTTGAGCAATACAATGCTGTATCATCTGCAAATTGTGCTGTTTTGACTGTGTTGGATGTAGGAATATCAATTGTGTAAAGATTACAGATGGCCCTATTGGTCATGGAGGAATGAAGGGTAAAAAGTCTTATTGGTCGCCGAAAAACAGGAAAGCAACCGTCGCGTCGTCCGGTGAATTGACATGTCGGGATAGACAAACAAAGAGGCTGCCGTGGGTCCTCTGTGCACGTCGGTGGCTCCTGGTGTTCCACGAAATTGTGACTCCACTTTGGTGAAAATCCTGCCCACTATTAGCCGCTAGCGTTGTTCACAGGAAGGACAGCCAGTAGCGTTGTTCAGGAAGGACAGACAGAAATTTCGCAGCAAAACAATTTTTCGTTATCAGTGATCAACACACGTAGATTCTGACTATAGAGCGGATTAGCTAAAGTAATTTACTACACATAAGAGCAAGAATTATCCAGGTTTTCGCTGTAAGGGATCCACAATACAAGTGTTTCTGTCTAAAATCGCTCCCTTTTTGCTGAAGCAATGCAGTACTTAATCTTTTCTCCATAAGTATGTAGTAGGCAAGAAAGTAAAAAGTAAGGAACAAACTCCATTGCCCTTATTTTATTGATATATGCACATTTTTTAAAAAAATAAGTATTTTTAAAATTTTCGTCCTTATGTATACAGAAATGGGCGTTGGAAGTTTGTTCCTGAGTAAATTGTTTTGAGCAACTTTAGAATATCCCAACAAACTTTGTGAGTGTTTTTATTATCGAATAGAAACTTTGTTTGTGCTCTGATTGGCTTCTGCTTGTGGTTGGTTGGTCTGGCGTTGACAATGCGTTAAGTCGTGACCTACCAATCCATTCAGGCATTTAGCGGAGGGCCGTTCTTCCCACCAGAGCTCATTTACTCGTTACGCATAATGAGCAAAAGTAACGTTGCGAGGCGATCTCGCCCGCGGTGGGAAGGGTGGCGGCGGGCAGGGCTCCATGTCTCGGGTATCGCGTTTCGTGTAGCTGCTCCACTTAATTGCGCGACTGGAGCGATTGAGTCCTGTGCACGTTGCCCTTTAAGCTTGCTTTGCGTAATTATTGTTCCATAGGAAACAGAAATTCCTTAATTGCGGCTCGGTCTACTGCGCAGCGAACCACCGCTCGCAGCACGCTGAGCTTCAAGCTAAATCAACGAAATTTAGCAACGTCGCGCTTGACGTTTATTGGTATGTTTTTTAGTCATTATGGACGATTCTTTTGTTCTTGTCTCAGAGAAAGTAAGGAACAAGTGAAATGTACCTTTTTTGGTTACGCTGAAAGTGTGTTAGTCGGAAAATACTCAATAAAGGCAATTATTATTATTATTATTATTATTATTATTATTATTATTATTATTATTATTATTATTATTATTATTATTATTATTAAATTTATGGTGACGTCAGTTATTTCTCTATCCCAATGGAGTTTGAAATCGTTGTTGTCAACTACTCGTGATATTTCATACTTATAATAAGGTGAGGCCGAAGCTAGGCCTCCTGATAAATTTTGTTGGATGATTTTTGCTACAAGCTATTGTTGTGCCTTTTGGTATATTCTGTGTTTGCAAGTGTCCGACAGGATCCCGTTATATGTTCTATTGTTTCTCTTGTTTCATGACATTTTCGGCATTCATCATCTGAGGTTGCTTCCTTGATTATGTATTGCCGGTAATTCCTAGTAGCTATTACTCTGTCTTGAATCGCCATCATAAATCCAATTGTTTCGCCACAGAGGTTTCCATTCTTGAGCGAAAATCTTGTTGCTTTCTTATCTATATTGTCTCTATCTAATTGATTCGGAAATGTGCCATGCAATTCTTTTTGCTTCCAGTTCTTTTCTCTGATCTTCTATTGATGTACTTTTTGAAGTGAAAATGGCAGCATCTGATCGGTGTAGTGGGGTTGCCTTGACGGCTTTGCAAATGACATCAAACATCGGCTTTGCAAATTACATCAAATATTGTATTGTCATCAAACATTGGTTTGCTTCTCGTGAAAGTAGGATCTGAGGTTGTTAATTTGTTTGCAATGGTGTCGTGGTATGTCGGTGATTCCCATGCCACCCATCACTATTGGAAGAGTTACCCGTTCTATTGCTGATTTTGGAAGTGGTGTTTTGGCTAGTTGCGTTTTGTCAGTAGTGTTCTGACTAGCCTTGACAGATCTTCCAAGTCTGTCCCTGACCATTTAACTAATGCAAATGTAATAATAAATGTAAGTTCATTATATGAGCTTGTCTTCTAGAATTCAGTGGGAAAAATAGTTATTCAAATTATCGTTCTCCATGATGTCGTTGCAGGAAGTATTATTCCTTGACGAAGGACATGATGAGGGATAAGAGCCCAAACTTATTGCTGATTTACCCTTGGAAATAGATTCAATTCCATTGGAGCAAATATTTTGTTAAGAATACTTGCAAAAATCGCTCATTTTCTTTCTGTATTCAAAATTCAAGTAGTATATGGCTTAGAGTAGAGATCACAGAATTTTGAAAACGTGCACCGAATTCACTTCTCCCCATAGCACGTCACACACAGTTTTTAACTGTTTTTGACGTAAAATAAATAAAAATAAATAAATAAATGAGCAAGTAAGTAGTGGTATTGCATATGTATTAATCGCCTTTATATTGTTTCTGCGGTAGAGCTGTATGTTAAGGATGCTTTTGATTCTTTGAGGAAAATTTTCTTTCAGTTTTCGTTTAATACCAGTGTGATCTATTCCTCATGGCTGGGTAATTCTTAGGTATATATAATTATCAGGTTCCTCCAGATCTTCAATCATTCCATCAGCATTGTATGGCAATCATTCCATGCGCATGGTAGACAACATGAAAGACAGAAAAACCTATATACGAATATGTAGAGAAGTAAAAAAGGACATTATAAAAACTAAAAATGATATATGGGACGTAAAGTGTCAAGAAATTAGTAACACCATTGGAAGCTCAAGATCACGGGCGGCGTGGAAAGTGTTAAAAACAACTGAGAACAACTGAAATGAGATATGGACATTTGCAGCTTATAAGCCTAGACTGATGGGTAAAGTATTATGAAGAACTTCTGCAGGAACAACGTGTAGAATACCACACTTTATATCAGTCGAAGGATACATCTGACAATCAGGTAGAAGATTTATCACCAATTGAAGTTGAGAACGTGGTGAAAAGTTTCAAAAGTGGTAAAGCTCCCAGATCTGGAGGGATAAATATAGAACTAATAAAATCAGCTCCACCGGTATTGTTCGAACAGCTTTCAGAATTATTTAATGCGTGCTTCAGGGGTCGTGGGATACCTGAAGTCTTTTAAGTGGGTTACATCTCCAATATAGTATTTAAAGAAAGAGATAAGGAGGAATGCTCCAATTACCGAGGTATAACCGTCCTGAGTTCTCTTGGTAAAATATACGGTAAAAGTATTAAAAACAGATTGAAAAATGAAACAAATGAAATGGAAAAACAGAGTGGCTTTCGAGCAGGTAGATCCTGCATAGATAATATAGTTACCCTTCGACAAGTTACAGATGAGCGACTGGCGCATAACCTTTAGACACATCTAGTCTATATTGACGTGCAAAAGGCTCCGACAGTGCTCCCCCTTTCAAAATTGTGGATAGCCATGGAAAATCAACATATTAATAGCATATACATTAAGGCCATTAGAGAGTTATATACGGACAATATCGCTTATGTCAAATTAGGAAATAACATATCAAAAGAAATAAAGATAAATAAAGAGCTAAGACAGGGGTGTTGTATTGCACCAACCCTGTTCAAAATATATCTAGGAGAAGCTCTAAAAACTGGAAGAAAAAATGTGAAAGGATGGGAATAAAATGATGGGAATTAAATGACAATATGTTATATTCATTAAATTTTGCAGATGACCAAGTGATATTCGCAGAGGATGAAGACGATGCACATTACATGTTAAGGAAATTAAATGAGGAATATGGAAAATGGGACTTGAAAATCAATTTCAAGAAGACAGAGTAAATGGTGGCAGGAGGGACAGGAAAAAATTTAGTAATGGAAGATGGCTTAGTTGTTAAGTGTTGTCAGACGTGTAAGTATTTAGGAACAATTGTAACAGACCAAGTGGGCAGTGAAGAGAAGATTTAACATCACATTCGGTAAGGACAATCTGCTATTCGGCAATTGCATTCAATAATATGGAATAGAAATATTGCTTATAAAGTGAAAATTAAAATTTATGAAGCAATTGTGGAAAATATATCAGTGTATGGTGCTGAGTTGTGGGAGATCTCAAAAAACATTGAGAAAAAGTTAAAGGATATAGAAATGGAGTTTTGGAGACGCAGCTGTAATGTAACGTTAACGAAAAGAAGCTGTTGGAGTACCGCCCCTAACATGGGAAACTGACGTGTCCATTTCATTGACTTCTTATTCAGAAAATGCTCCCATAGGCAGGCGGGCTCCCCTCTTGCCTTCAGATCTGACTACAGATCCTCTTTGTCATGTCGGAGATCTTCTTGGCTTATTCCTCTCCAGGAGTTTGTGATTTGCAGTCCTCTTCTTAGCCTCGATGTCCTCTTCTGGAGTACTTAATCCCTAGACTTTCTGACCCCTACCTTGTCTGACCCCTATCCTTCGTCCGGCAAGGGAGGCCCTAAGAGTAACTAAGCTACCGCCGGTATAGCTCTCAGGGTCATGGGAGTACTCTAGCCCCACTACCGTCAAGGTCATGTACTCACTACACGGAGTTACATACACACACTATATACACGGAGTTATATACACACAATGACTACCGCTAAAAGCAATGACAGACCGCTAGAACATTTGAACCCTAATGGCTAAAGAAATTTGAAAATGACTGTTTCACTCACCCATCGATCGAGACACGGTGGGTGGATTAATGCCATTACCAGGGATCTTGAAATTTTATTTATAACAGTAATGCATGTTTATAATGAAAGTGGAAAATGAAGTACTTTGCAACAGGCGAACGTACATACGCTGACACGCACTGGCGTACCCTCACGCATATGTAACCTACGTATGCTGACACGCTTATGTACGCGCAGAATGAACACGCAATGTGCACACGAATGCATGCATGACGGGCATGCACACTCGTTCGATATCTTACAAAATAAACTTCTGGGATTTTCTAAATGTTACTGAGCGGAGAGTTTATTAGGTTGTAATTCGAGAGATCAATTAACCTTTGGCATATGGACTGTGGGCAGGGGTGGATCCAGCCGATGATTTTGGAGGGGGCCATCATAGATTTTGTTAAATAATAATTATATTTGTTATATTGTATATTATTTTTAATGTATATATGATACTCTATTTTTAAATAATTACATAATTCTAACATAAATAAATATTTAAATCAATGTTGCCAAAGAAAGGAAGGAAACAAACGAAACCTCTAGGCCATTTGGGGGCAGGGCATGTCCACTATTCCCCCCCCTGAATTCGCCATTGATTGTGGGGCCCTCAAGCACAAAATCGTACTATGGCCTCTCCCTTCCAGATTCACAAAAATCTTGATTATTTCAAGATAACTTTTTGTATCAATAGAAATAAAATTTAACAAATTGGTTATAGAATTGAATATATTTTTAAGTCCATTTTGATATGTTGTCTACAAATGTATATTTAGTTTCTTATCATTTCAATTACATATTTTTTACTCTTGACTGCAGACAGTAGGTCGATGATGTCTTAACCCTTAGTTGCGTGAACCAAGAAAAAATCAATCATTCCATAACTTTGTAATATTATTCAAATTGGTAAATAATAAGCATTTGTTTCAGATTTTTATTTTTATATCTTCACTGTTAAACGACAGTGGTATTTGTGAATACCTTCAAGCCACTAAATAACCACACTTATCAGTAATGATTTTTTACACATATTGTTTAATTTAAAAAGTGATATTAAACTTGCATCTGTAGCATAGAGGTGAATTTTTTCACAGAAATCGAAGAAAAATAATACAATATTAGGATTCGTTACCCCCTCTCCTGGAAAATGCAAAACAACACGATTCGGGACAAACAAAAACAGTTGGAAAGCTATGCTTAAAAAATATTACGAAACATGATGGTGGAAACCGTAAGTTTCGTTTAAATATCTTGTGAGCTTCTAAATATACGTAGGTGCCGTTCATACCCAAACTAACGGAGAGCTTAGAGAAAACAGTATGCAGGTGACCCAGACAAGTAAAAAAAATTGAAAGAACAAGAAAATTACCGGCATGTTCTCATTAGCAGCATCGTGTTTCAGGGAGATTAAAGCATCTTCGATTTTTAAATAACACTTGGATGAACGAAACATAATATTTGTTTTGTTAGATGGCTATATTTTCCAAAGATCTACTAAATTTGGAAAGATATAAGAAAAAAGTCTTGGCGGTCAAAATGACCGCTCAGGCGCTAGTTTGAGACTATCTCCTGCGAGACCATCGGCCCTCCTAGTGTTAAAAAAGGGGTATACGTTTATACAGTGATAACATAAATCTTGTGAAATACATTTCAGTAAACATTTATAAATATTTTAATCATTTGATGTTCAGATGGACCACCTAAGTTGGTTAGAGCGAATATCTTCGAAACGATTTCAGGTATCGGGATGCGGTTTACGCGAAGTTGTTGTAGATGATGGGGGAAATGACATATTTTGTTTTGTAGTTTGTAACTTTCTTAATTTTTCAGATACTGACACAATTTTGATCTTTTAAACGGTAGTGTATATTTTCTAACATCGTTATAAAGAACTAGAAGAGACAAATACAATGATATGATCATTATTAATATTCGGAAAGAAACTGCAGGATAAATTCCTCAGGAGACATTTTATACGCCTTTCCTCAACGGTTTTCTGGAAGACGGGAAGAGTTTGTCCTTCGCCAGCGCTTCGTTTTTCAAATAGAAATCAAAACTGAAACTCCAGGATTTTAATGTAAATTCCTTTGAGAATTGCTTTCTTGCATTGATTTCCTACTCACACGTTTATTTGATTCTGTATTGGCTTGTAGCACAGCAAACTAATTCTTGGGGTAGCGAGATAATAAAACTTGTGTTCGTATTCTACAATGGAATGCATTTATTGATTAGTCAATGAAGATAATAAGAAAAAAATACAGTTTACTTGGACTCAGTGGTATGCATTTAAAAGTAATTTTATTCTTTGATTAAAATATTATTTACCGCATTGTGAGTTCCCTACAAGTTTGCTGGAAAGTGCGTATGTACTTGCCTTCACTGAGAGTTTTTATATTTCAATCTGTCCATGCGCGACCTCGCGTGTCAATGGTAACCGTGCACTCGGCTGAGCGTACGTTAAATGATCCTCGGGTGGAACGTGCCGACATCGACGGTGCAAGTGACAATAATGATTAATTACATTTACTTAACAAGCTAAATTACTTAATCTATTATAAATGTTTCGTGATAATTCTAGATTTGGGTATGGAACAATAAGGGTACCAATTCCTATTTCCTCTAATAAAGCAAAGAAATGATCCAGTAAAATGAAGCACTTCGGCCATATTTCAAATTAGCAATTGAGAGTAAAATTAAACTGATTTGAATCGAAAGCACTTTGATTTAGTAAATAAATGCGATATAGTAATTACATTTACAAAGAGTACAATTATTGCATGAACTTCCAACGTTCGGGTAAGGACAAAGATCTTGTAACTACACTAGATCGCCAACTCGACCTTCCAAAGTGAAGCCGGTGCGCCATCTTTAAAATGGGCAAAAACGACAGGAGAGACTGGGCAAGGTGTAGTGTGGTGCTGTGTGTTTTTGTGCAATTTCGAAATACCAGACTCGTGCTGTGCGTACGGATGAACGACGTGTAAAAGGAGGGAAAACACAATTTTTCAAGTAGGTACTGTGCATTTTACTTGTTATCAAGGTTGGTTTTGGTTATTTGCCTACCTTGTGAGAATCTGAATAAATATGCTCTTGCAGGTTTTCACTGAGTGATGAAGAGAAGCTGAAAATGTGGGTGTATGCTGTGAAGAGGAAGGATTTTTTTCCTACCAGGAGCACCCGAATTCGCAGTGATCATTTTAAAAAATATTACTATTTATGTAGGCCCAATACTAATGTACTGTAACCGTTCTCCTCGAGCCTCACCGATTACAAAAGTAGATCTGTCATTTGCCTACTTCGCGACGTGTGATTACACCGTCACGCATCCCTGGGAATATCTCAATTTACGGATAAACTTCCCTATTGGTAGTGGGTTCGTCTTTGTTAAACTACTGATCAATTAACAAACCAACACAATTTTTCAGTTTTAAATGACAAATAACATATATTCTAGAGCGCCAAAATGTAACAAATTTTACATTTTTCGTTTACATCAATGTAATTACATGTATTCTATTGAATGAAAATCACTGTACAAATGAAATTCACAGATCCTCCTATGTTCTCACTTTTCGTAAAATCATGGTAGCTAATTCCCTACCTAAACTGCAGTTTTTCACTAGAATAATAATAATTCAGATCCCTGTTTACAAGAAAACAAGCAATGGATACATTTTTACACTTCACAAAGAATATCACACATGAGACACACAAATCATAGTACAAATATTCATCCTGTAAAAGAAAAATACATACACACAATACTCGAAATTCACTACTACCTTTTAAATCACTAATTACGTTACACTCAATAGTCACATTTGACCTTCGGCTTCTACATAGCCTTTCAACACAAAATTTTGTTTCATAACGTCTCTTAAATGATTTGAATCATTAAAATATGACTCTAAATAAATAATTCTGTACAAAACAACTTCTATCATAAACATAAAGAATTACTTTAATCTGATTCTTGTTACGACTGTCGAAAAGAAATAAAACCACTGGCAAACAAGACCAATGTTCTAAGAAACTTGCCCGATCAACGTCTGTTTTTGAGGGAAGCTCACATTACAACGTTTTGGCTAGTATAATGATAATCCTATCTCACAAGTTTTTTTCCAGACTGAAATCTAATGAGTGTTCTTTCTGTGACTCACAACCGGCGAATTCCTCAAGTTGGTCCCGCGCTGTGTAGCTGGCCCGTCGCGCGACCCTCGCGCCTCAAGGTCGTCGTTCTTCTGCAAAGTCCCTGCGTTGTCTGTCGCACTGAAGTATTCCGAACACCGTCTCCCAGTCGTCTCCCAGGCGAAAATTCACCACAGCTTTCGCAGAGGCAATGGTCGCATCAGAATACGAGTCCGAAACTCCAAGTTATGACTTCGTAATGGCAAAAGTCAAACTAGTTGTTGGATAATCCGTCTTTCTCATAACTCTCAAAATTCCATCATAGGATTTCCAAAGTGAAATTCCCAAAAATAAGAATAAAGAATATATATAAAGTATGAAATATATGAAAAAATATATGAAAAATATGAAAGCTGTAACAAAGAAGAAACATGTCCTATGTTACAATAGTCCTCTTTTCTAGCAACAAGAATGCAGCAACGTGGTTTTACAGATTCATTTCGATCTATTACCGCCGTCGTTCTTTCATTCATTGCATTCTTGTTTAATATTCATTTACTAATTCCATGTAATCTCACGATATTCACAGTACGTAAGTCCATGAAAAGTGCTCAGTCAATTACCTTTTATTAAAGCTTTTGTGTTCCGCAATCTTCGCGTGTCCCTCGTCGACCATGTGGCGTACTCGTAGACAACCGTTCTCCTTGCCGTCTCGAACCAGAAAGAGCGAGCTCTTTTTTGACGCAAGTTCACGCCACGTCCGTATTTCCACGAAAATTTCCTGATTGGCTACGGTCTGAGTGCGTTCAGAAATCCTTCTCTGACTTACGCCATCTCTTCGCCACTGTAGAAACTACGTGTAGGGCCTAATGTCGGGTATTATTGCTTCCATTTTCCGTTGGTTATAAATGTGACCGGCGACAAGCGGTTACAGTACCACAACTGAATAGTGGAGCAATGCCATCGGTTTTTGAATTTCCGGAGCACATGAAGAAAACCTCCAATTCAGAGAAACCCACACAAAAGACCCGTGTACGCTGTGAAAGAAAACGTCATTCCTTTGTAAAAAGCTACTGCTTCTAGTCTTACCACATTGCGAAGGAACTCTTACGCGGAAGTGAGAAAAAATTGTGTCCTTAACAGATTTAGCAGCAGTAGTTTTTAAAATGAGCTGAAGAACCACAATAGATAACATAAAGGGAAGAAATATTCAATGGAGATGAAACAATTTGTTCTTACTCTGTTGTATTATTCACCTAAAGCCTATGATTTTTGCAGGTAAATAGAATGTTATAAAAAGAAATTTAAAAATGTTATTTTATTTTTTCTTCTTATTTGTTTCTTTTTTTCAGAACAGTGATATCTTTGCCCGCCCCTAGTTCCATAAAAAACTGTATTTCCTCTGTCAACATCGAATCGGGATTTATTTCAGATGTTTTAAAAAACTGTGCAAGAAGAGAAAGAGTGTAATTTAGTGTTCGATAGCATAGCTACTAGGAAGGATGCTGTGTGGGATCCTCTCGGTTTGTGGGTTATTGTGACCACGGTAATAAAGGGTAATCCCGCATAAGATGGTAAGAAGTTCCCCTAAACAAAATGACATATGAGCAGTTACATTATAATTCTAACACAAAAGTAACATTATTGAAAGGTTTCATGGCCTCCGTCCCATCACCCACACCCATCTACACAAAAAATGTTTCTTTTTAAATTTTGTTGTCAAATTAACACTATTTTATCTGACTGACAAAATATGTAAAATAAGAAAGCCATTTATACTATCAGAGAAAAACAGTTTTCGATATTTTCTCAGGCCCAAATTCAAACACAAAAATATTTTTGGAAGAAAATAACAAAAACATTTTTATTGTGCTTACAACCCTGGAACAGGCTTAAAAATCTCAAAAGTTCCTCCTAAAACACAAATTGTTGTGAATTTTTTTTAGATTTTTTCGACAACTGGGCTACAGTTCAAAAAATCATTTTCCTGCCTTTAAATATACTTTGAAAATGACTGCAACAGGTGCGTGCACTTATTTTAGTGTTTATGATATATTTGGGTACATTGTTGAAGCACCCAATAATATTTTGACTTTGTAATGTAGTTACAAATTATAATTTTTCTGAAGCTTTCTAATCCTTTGTGTATCATAGGCCAAGGAAAAACGATAGCTTTTGGCAGTTTATAAGAAACCATCGATACAAAACGCTGTGTGATACTGGTGGGTAGAGAATTACACCCCATCCTATATCGAACAGTTGAAACAGAAAACCAGAAGAAAAAATGGATGTTGCAGATTATGACGTACAAAAAGAACATTGCAATACACATTATAATCGCGAATAACTCGGAAGCAATGCCTCCTAGGTCTTTTAAGTCAGGTTTGCGTGTCTCATATGGACACGCCGTTTGTCACATTCGCACAGTCCTAAGCACTGGCCACAGTTCACTGCACTGATCACAGTTCGATGCACTAGTCACAGTCCACTGCACTAACCACAGTTCGATGCACTGACCACGGTTCACGTCACTGACCACAGCCCGATGTACTGACCACGGTTCACGTCACTGAGTACAATCACTGCACTGCTATTCACCGCGATGCACACTCTTCACAGTTCAGCTTCCACTGCGGACTTAAGACTCACTCGCGGTCGCCGGCCGCCGCGTATTTATACTCGGCGAGTACCGTCGAGAACTTTCCGGACCCCGCGAACGTTCTGGAATAATCTACTGCAGGAACCGTCGGCAGATGACGCAACCCGCGCTCACAGGCAGCTCGTGGTGGCGCCGGCAGATGACGCAATCCGCGCGTACACGTAGTTCGTGGTGGTGCCGGCCGATGACGCAATATTCGTTACAATGCTGTTCATTTCATTCACGTCGTGGATCGAATCGTCGACTTCTTCAATAGCAGAAGTGTTTTTGCCAGGGGTACGAAAAACCCTTTTTTGACAATGTGATTAACAGAGAAATGCAAATTATTGAAGAGTAAATTATTTATTTTCTCTGAAAGACAGAAGTGGCAAATTACTCTTATTTACCTAGGAAAACATTTGATCTTGGATTGGCCTCTGCTGTCAAATCATTTCACTCTTTTGGGAAGGAAGTGTTTAACAGTGCTGAAAATCCTCTGAAGTATGTACTTACAGATTTTCTCAGGATAACATTGAGATACTATTCTCGAGAATTAGGAGATTAGGTTGCATTAACAACCCCAATGTTAAGCAGTTTACTGCAGTTCTGAAGAAGATTCTTCAGAAAAACAATATATCCACTTCTTCTATAAAGGTGCTTCTTCTTCATATTTAGTTAAGGAAGTGAAACATAGCGTAAAGCGATTGTATGCATTAAATGAAAACATTTTTCGTGTCACTAATCAGTGTGCTAAAGCCACTGCCGTAACTCATGTTCCTCATAAAATCCAACTTATCAATTCAATAGTAGACAGTTACTCAGAAATAAGACTTTTTCTCCCAGGGTAGACATTTTGCTGAAGATATTTGCTCTATCAGTAAAATACACCGACTGAATAAGACGATTTTATTTAAGAATTATAATTTCGCTTTGGACTTATTTGCCCTGCTGCAGCTTGCGCGTGTACACCCCTCTCTGGATTTGGAGGGGCGATGAGAGCCGTGTCAGGGGAAATTGTCCATGCTCGCAGATGTGCCGGGCTTCCCAGCCGGGCAAGTGGCTGCGCTCGTGCGGTCGCAGTTTGAAATGTAATAATGTTCACCGTGCTTGCTTGGGGAATTGTTTTACTATTAATTTGTACTAGTGAACACGTACCTTTGTTGAGAGTGAATGCCACGTGAGTTGATTTTGTTTTATTGGCAGTTTCGCGTTAAAATATTCTCATATACTAATATTGCAACGCCATTTATGTATCCTTAACTGTAATTTTATTCTTCAGAGCACAATCGTAAGTTGTCTTTATTTATATGTTTGTATTGTTTGTATTATATAATTGTATTGTTTTGACTTATATGTAGTTCCGAGGGGTGCGCAATGCGACACCTTGTTATTTACATCATAGTTCTTATTTACATCATAGTTTTTGCTTAATGAATTAAAGAATACCGTGAGGTTTTCCATGTGTATGAACATAAACATGAATTCTTGAGTAATGTAAACAATAATCTCTTCTAGAAATCATGCACAGTGCACACGAGCTGACAATGAGGCGCGCTGATAAGAGAATGGAAGATACGCGGGAAAGGGCGAAAAAAGAGCTCTTTCCTTCCTTCCCCGTCTTTCGATGGTATCCACATTGTCCCCAAGTGAGTTCTTTGTCTGCGCCGAACAAAGCACAAGGACGAATTAAGCGGCGCCGGCGAGCGCGGGAACTTGGAGCTGGCTGAGGTGAGCTATTGGACCGGCGGGCGGGCGGGTGGGCGGAGCGCAAGTAAAGTGGAGTGGAGTGGAGGGAAGTGGAGAGGCTTGCAACTCTAGCGGCGTCGGGAGGGGGCGGGGCGGGGCGGGGCGGGGGAGGGGGTGGGAGGCTGGCGGAGGCAGCGGCGATGCAGACGAGGGCGCGGACCGGTTGTTTGGGAACAGGCAGCCGCCGCCGGGCACAGCGTGGCGTCGGAGGGGCCGATGGCGGGGCTAGCGTTGGCGACGGAGCCCCTGGGGGGATTGGAGGGGCGTCCGCAGTACGGGCGACGGGGTTGGAGAGGGTGATGTGATGCAGTGTCGGGGAGCCTTCTAGGCCTGCGCGGTGTGTCGGCGGCGGCAGCGGAGTCAGCCGTCAAGAGAGGGCCTCCTAATGCAGAAATACCTTCTACGGATTAATTAATTCAGAGGCGCACACCGGCAACTGTCAGCCGACGTAATGAAAGGTACGATTATTCCTTGAAGTAATTAATGATATGAAGATTAATAAATAAAGAAGAGTTGATAAAGAAGATGTGCGACATATCTTGAAGGTGCGAAAGTAGGGAGTGAAAATTAAAATAGTTCGGAGAAGGAAGAAGTAAAAGTCCTGAAACCACTTCCATAAACGTTTCCTTCCTCCGTCCTGTCACATGAACACTTTGGAAGATGGTATTTCACCTCTTGTTGAGATGCATTGCTCTTACGTGAATGTTGATCCACTATGACGTTCCAATATAAAAGTAATCATTGTGTGAAATTAAAACTATGAAATATTTATTTTTATGTTAAAAACGTTAATGTTAAGGTAAATTCATGTTTTTTTCATTCTGTCTGATAATTAATCTTTTCAATGCTGTGCACTGCATGTTACAAATATGTTGTTTTCGACAGCAACGACTTCCTAGAGGGCACTACCCGTTTTCATCCACTGTGTAATGAAACGCCTCAAAGTTTTAAAATGATCGTTAGAAACTCCCAAGCATGAAAATTAATATTATTTTACTAATTTTTAACATCGTGTATCCAATCTTAATTATTGTTTCAAAATTAATCTTTGCACTCCATCTTCAGTGAGATGTACACAATGATGGAACATTACACAATATTTCTGACGATTGTCTCTCTCCTAATATCTATGCAAGCAGTGTACACGGAGACCAATAGAACAATATAAATATAATTTTAAATTGTATATTTTATGATTTGTTTAATGATTGGCTTTAATTCTATTGATAAGAAAAAATCTTTATTGTATCCCGTTTCATTATCTTAAACCTAGCCTCTACCATACGGTAGTTGGCATGTCAGCACTGGTGGTAATCTAGGTAGGTTTATTAGGCGTTTGCAGTAGTATTATTTTGAAGAGCAAAAATTAACTGTGCGCTTTCCTTGCAATGTCCCAGTATCTGTTGCTGTGTGACGATCAGAAAGCTCACTTCTCAGGTTGAGAACACCAAATCTACGGCGTAGGGATCGCTATGTTCTAACCACACGTACCCTAAACCCATGGCCGCAAGGCCAGGATGCCGCTGATAGGCCTTAGCTCGTAAAAAACTGTTGTGCTACATTGTTTACAAGAGCGTGCTAGTGGTTTTATTTGCATACAAGCAACTTGATATTTCCATTAAGCAGTAAAAGCAAGGTGGGAGCATGTGACTCCACTTGCAACGTTAGTCTGGTTCTAAGGTGTTCTAAGGTAAATACTGGCACATGTATCTCAGATACACGCCAACATTTATGTACTTGTTTCATTATTGCACAGGATGGCATCTCAGAAACAATTTTTTGACTTGAATTGACGGAATGATGTAGCAGTTCAACAAATATTATCGAATAGCATGGATGACGAGGATGAAAAGAAAGGATGACAACAATGCGGACTTCAAGACCGGTAGGTAGCAGACTTGTAGGCAGCAGACTTGTAGCAGTCTTCGCTTTTGTGCTTTTGCTTGTACTGTTGGATGCTACTTAGGGTGTTCAGAGAATGAAAAATTTGTAACTTATTTGCTCTTTAGATTTTACTATTTAGATTTTCTTTTTATACTTTATTTTTGCAGAATATTTATTATGTGTAAAGCAAATGTTAAATTATTTCTTAGAATTTGTACATTTGTACAGAATATTCTATTACAAGATTTTACTATACATTTTGTAATTTTTTGTTATTAAAAAGATAAAAGGAAGTTTACTTTTAGTTATTAGCAATATTCACCAGAAATACTAATATATAAATTTAAAATATTATGAAATTTCATCAATTATCTGGCAGATAAAATGACAGAAAAAGCGCAAGTTTCATGAGGATAGTAGTTGGGTGTTATTACAATGGACGAGAGTCAGGAAGGAATACATAGGAACGAGAAGCCTGGCATAGGAAAACATATGAACGAAAAATGAGGCATACATTAACGAGTTACTGTAAGATTGAAAGAAAGACCACAGTAAATATTCTGCGAAGGTGGAGTGGAGTGAATTGTGTGCATGAAAGCCGGGAACGTTCCGCTCTGCGCGCTCGACTGAGCAACATCGCTCCGAACTTTCGCAAACAGCGGGGACATTGTGCATCCAATGCCATTTGGAAACATTATTTAGAGACCGCAGTGTTTTTAGTGACAGTGCAATGCCATTTACATGAACAACAATGAACTAGCCAGCAGAAGGCGAATAATTAACGAAGCCCTAAATTCGGTAAATAATCCGGAAAATCCTACTGTCATGGCGCTTGGCGAAGAAAACATGAACGTTGCAGACGTCATGGAATTCACCGAAGATATTCCGGATCATCATCATCATAATTATAATCATTAAAACGCAAATGATAACAGTCTAATCAAAACCGGATCATCAAGCCAACCCGAGGAGCCCATGCAAGTTCCACCACCACACTCTATAGCCTCAACCCTGCCAGAAGTACATCAGCACAAGGTAATGTCCCAAGGAGTGACATAGCGAAAAGTTCTGTGATAAGACTTCGAAAACTGGTAAACACGGATAGTCAGCCTTCGGCAGGTTAGTTAGATGATTGAACTATAATTTTTTTGATTCTGGTTGGTCGTTATTGCTACAAGTGTAGTGCGTATTGTATCTCAGAAGGTGGCATTGTTAAACCCCCGTTACAATGTCTATCTTTTTACTTGTTCGCCCTTGATTTGTAAAAAAAAAAAAAAAAAAATTGTAACCGGGCACTGGAAAAAGAATTTTCTACACAATTCTCATTGTCAGGCCCTAGTAAAGTTAAAGTGGATTAATCTTGTTCCTATACGTAATAAATTACTTCCTCTAACACCTTGTGTAGTCGGGATGCATGTTTTGTGGGTCCTTGATGCCGGAAAATGGATTTACGGCAAAACGTCCGTACGTCTGTCTGTCCGTCTGTGATCAACGCTAGCATGTAAACTGTTCAAACAATTTTCTCCAAAATTGATATTCCCCTATCGATCTGACCGAACTGCACGCCTTACGAATTTGAAAAAGAGATGTTGCGCATAATTACATTGATTTCGCCGGGGATGTGTAACAAATTTGCCCAAAATGATGGATCATTTTTTGTCTGCATTCATGACGTTTCATCTGCATTCATGACATCTAAATTATAATAGTGAATCTTAAATAGAGATCACTGGCCACATTTTATCAACTTCGCTGGAATGTAATTTTTAGTTATTTCCTCGATACTTACCTTTTTCTTTTGAGTGCATTTTTCTATTTATCCAGTTCTACAGAGATCAAATAATAGACAGTTCACGAGACGTGTGCAAGCACCAATGCACAAACAAATTCTATTTTAAAAGATGTTTCATCGTACTAGTATCTTAGTATAACTGCATCTGTCATTAAAAGCGACCATTACTACAGTACTTAACCGTCCAATACTGTCGTTCAATTGTTGTCCACCTGCAGTCGTGTTGATGCGTTCTCTCGTCTTCACGTCCGCCTTGCTGGCCCTCTCCGCTCCCAGATTACCACGAACCTCTCTGCCATTTGACGGTCTACCATCTCCGGACAGTTGCGCTGTGCTACCGCCCCATCATTGAAGTATTTGTCTCTCTTCGCCCACGACGGTTCCTCTTTGGGTCACCATTGCGCAGCGCCTCTAGTCTGGCCTCTCGCCTTGTGCACTTCCGCCCCGCGCCTCACCCAACTCTCCGCGTCCCCCCCCCCCCGCCCCCGCCCCCCCCCCCCCCGCCCCGCCCTGCCCGCCCCCGCCACGCCCCCGCCACGCCCGCCCTCGCCACACCACCGCCCCGCCCCCGCCCCCGCCCCGTCGCCGCCCGCCCCCGCCCCCACCCCTCGTCCCGCCCCGCCCGACCCCTCCCCTCCCCGCCCCGCCCCTCGGCCCGCCTCGTGTCCCGTCCCGCGCGTTACCCTGCCCGGCGCACATCTGCGATAAACGAGGCCGACGGGCGCTACATTCATTTAACATCTGAGTCGTTTTAATGAAATGAAATTACAGCAACCTGTTTGCAGTTATTTCCTGTCATCCCGTGACAAGCGATGGAATAAATTTGAGGACAGGCAGATCGCTTTTCCCACAGGTGAAATATATCATGCCATCCCATGAGGTAACCTCTGGCCTGGGCGGGTGGCCCGATATCCTTGTTACGCAACCGACGCCAGACACCATCGCCGCCCATGGACGCCGCCCACTCCCCTCACCTGGCCCCGCCTGCTGCACACTTCCGCACCACCCGCTCCGCCACACCCTTTCCCGGCACACCCTCTCCCATCACAACCTGTCCCGCCACCCCTCTCCCACCACTGCCAGTCGCATCACATCCTCTCTTCCACCCTTCTTTTGCACCTCCCCGTCTCCTACCACCCTCTCTTCCGTCACACCTTCCGACACAGCCTCTCCCACCACTCCATCTCCCGCCACACCCTTTCCAGACTCATTCTCTCCCATCACAACCTGTCCCTCCAACCCCTACCTCGCCACTGCGTGTCGCGTTACGCTCTCTTACCACCCCCTCTCCCACCACCCCTTTTCCCACCACCCCCTTTCCCACCACCCCCTCTCCCACCACCCCTCTCCCAACACCCACCTCTCCCACCACCCATCTCCCACCACCCCTCTCCCACCACCCCTCTCCCACCACCCCTCTCCCACCGCCCCCTCTCCCACCACCCATCTCCCACCACCTCCTCTCCCGCCACCCCCTCTCCCAACACCCACCTCTCCCATCACACCCTCTCCCACCAACCACTCTCCCACCACCCTCTCCCACCCCTCTCCCACCACCCTCTCACACACCTTTCTTCTCCTCCCACCACCCTTCTACCACCGCTCCTCCCACCACCCCTTCTCCCACCACACCTTCTTCCACCACCCTTTCCTGCTACCTCTCTCCACTGCCCTTTCCCACTGCCTCTTCCACTGCCCCTCTCTCCACTGCCTCCTCTCCACTAACTCTCTCTGCCACTCCTCTCCTGGCCCACTCCACCTCTCCCACCTTCACCCTCTCCCACCAAACTGCTCTCCCACCACCCCTCTCACGCCACACCCCTTCTCCCCCACCACCCCTTCTCCACCACCCTTCTCCCACCACCCCCTCTCTCACCCCATCTACCTCCACCCCTCTCTCATCACCCCATATCCCACCACCCCTCTCGCACTACCTCATCTACCACCACCTTTACACCATCTCCTCTCCCACCACCCCCTGTACCACCCCGTCTACCTCCATCTCTCTCCCACCACCCCTCTCCCACTACCTCATCTACCACCACCCTCTACCACCACCATCACCACCACTCTCTACCACCACCACCACCGCCCCTCTGCCACCACCACCGCCCCTCTGCCACCACCGCCTCTCTCTCGTCACACCCTCTCCCGTCACCCCCTCTCCCGACACGCCCTCTCCCATCACACCCTCTCCCGTCACCCCGTCTTCCAAGAAACCGTCTTGCGCCTAATCCTCTCCGCTTGCGGCCCGCCTACCCGGCCGCTCCCGCCGCTCGTCCCTAGTCCTGTTGCACGGACCCGCCGTCCGTCTGAAAATGGACGTGTTATGCATTTGTAGATACAGGAGTATTAATAGAAAATATACTCGGGTACTTTTAACTGCGGTAACGCGTTACTATATGTGGGTGCCCTTGAATGTTGAGACATTTTTGTTTGTAATGAACCAAAGATCAAATAAAATCTGACCAGTCGGCTGCAAGGGCAAAAATGCAGCTGAACAAATTAAACATTTCAACCAAAACAGTCTTCAAGAATACTGCAGTAACACAGTGTAGTATATTCCCTCAAAAGTTTGTGCCCCGTTCGTTCCCTGGAAAGTTGGTAGTTTACAGAATAATGGAATTAAAGAAGAGGAACTCAGATGGTGATATTGGTATACCACGAATTTCTATGTAGATTCACGAAACACACAGTACTTACATATTTCGCATGCTGATTTTCCTTCTGGCATTTCCACATCAATTACCATTATTTACAATTACAAATAAAGAAGTAGTGACCGACACAGCGGCAGCAACTGCAGTTCTGCTGGATAGGATCGGTTGGGAAAACGCGGATCATCCCCCTTGCAACCCCACCTCGCAGCCAGTGAATTTCGCTTGTTTTGAAGAGGGAGCTGCCTACACGCCATCACAATAACAAAGTAAGAGCAGATTTTTTGAACACATAAACATATTACGTGTCTCGATTCTCAGGAAAAAACACGTGGAAAAGTTGCTTATTCAGAGCCTAAGGGTTTTTTGTCGAAAAATCACCGGTTTCCGTCACATGATTACAATGCTTTCTTTTCACTTCTTCATACGTAGTAAGGCGAGAGAATAAGTAGTATTAAAACTTTCCTGCGCAATACTATGGCAGAAGATAGAGTATGCTTTCCATCGAGCGTGGTTTCATTACTTGAATAGCCGACTTCAAGAAAAGAGTTGTCACAAAATTTACTATGCGCAAGTAGAGGCGTGCCGGCCGATTTCATTTCAGTACCTGTCTCATACTTGTGCCTGCTGGCCCTCCGGTTGATTGATGTTTCGGGGCACGTCAACTGCTATGGTCATTTGTCCCATTTATGTCGTGAGATTTTATCTCAAGGGGCGGCGGTGTCCCCCACCCCACTGGTCTTTGAGATCCGGCGCCGACTTTCGCGTCGACTTATGGGGAGTTTCTCCCTCCAGGATTCTCCTCCCAAACTCCCGACATTTGTGGTAGTGTAGTGCAAGTATGTGTGTGTGTGAAGAGGATAGGACAAGTTTGAGGAAGGAAAGTTCGCGTGACGTCCGTGTCTCTTTTGTTCGGATACTTATCCGGTATTCGCCTGGTATTGATCCGAGAATCCACGGAAAACTACCGATCAGCCAGAATTCTCCTCCTGAGAGCGGCTGAATTCGAACCCTAGGACCTGCCTGTCGGATTCAGCCGCAATGCTGACTCGGATCTCGACTCAGTCGGTGGGTCCGCCGGTGCCCCGCCCAGCCCCTGCTCTCGACCTCGCGAGGTCCTTGCCGTGCCTTGCGTCCTCGACGTCTCGTCCCCAGCGACCGCGCTGCTCTCGCGCTGCTCTCGCGCCCGTTGCAGTCCCTGGGCGCCCGCCCGCGCGCCACCCCTGATCGTTCGCACGTCCTCGCCGTGCGCCCTCTTCAATTATGTAGCCACGGTGTTTGTAATCGGGTCTCTCTCGCGGCACTCGGGCTCCGCTGATTTCGTTTTATACCACTTTGCCTCCTCTGTCGGCTGTGTCGGCGCTGCTGTATAATGCAGTTGGAGGTACTCCGCTGAGCACCGGGTGCTGCGGGCGCCGAGCGGAGCGGCGGGGGCGAAGGCGGCGTCTGGGACGATGCCACTCGCCCCCGCCTGGCAGCACGAGTTTAGCCAGTGTTTCACGCCCAGCTTCTCCTCTCTCAGAGTGCTATTTCCGGACCGAAATCACACAATTTGTACAACAATTTTACATGTGGTATTGTGCTCACACTGTATTCTTTGCTAGAGAATGTGAGTTAAAGTGTTTTCTGTGATTTTCGGGGAAATACACAGATCGGTTCGCTTTGGCAATGCTAGTTTTCTTTTTCGACATTCCGACAATTCGCTGCTAAATCAAGTGAAATTTGGATTTAAAATACCGTGTGTAACTCACCTCTACATTGTAATGGTATACTCACCACCCTTGTGTTATCGATTAAGAGTTTTGATATTGAATCAAGTCATCAGAATTAGCAAGTTCGCAGAATCTCTCTAAAATTATTGGTAGAAATTTTGACTGCTAGTCAATCGCTTCTATAACTATACGATATACTGTTGATATGCTTTTCACACGGAATCATTGCTTGAACAAGGTACATCGGCACTTTAACTTTCGTTTCATCGTCTTTTAATTGTTCCTGTTTTGTTATGAACTTCCATATTTCAGGTCCTGATCTTTACTTACTACCAGCTTTTCGTCTCATAATTGTAGATAGTGTCTGAGATATATTCCTCTTTATAACTTTCATTTATTGAAGTGCCCTTCTGAATTTGTTTGCCCACCCTTGTTCTTATCTTACCGACCACCCACCTTGGTATTTCCCCTATCTTCTTCATTCTACTCGTGCTTCTCTCCAGAGTCGGATTAAAATCATAAGGGGCCCTAAACAAGACCAAGCTATTAGGTCTCCTTAATATTATTATTAAAATATTGTTCATAAGAAGGGGGCGGATTTTGATGACCTAAAACGTCGCCAGAAATGATCAATAAAATGCTCTTAAAATGCTTTAAAAATGCCCTAAATCCAAAGAAAATGACGTCAAAAATCTTATCAAAACCAGTTCGGATGAACGACTCAAGCTGTTGGATACGTTACTGATGTAATAGAGACTTTTTCCATTCGTTCGAATGAATTCAACTTGCAAACTTTTAGTTTGAACTGTTCTTTGCCAGGAAATCTCTCTTTAGTTATCCCGAAATCGGCTGAACCGGCAATGGCGCTCATATACGTCAAGGCGGCTCCACACATTCGTTATTCCGCGATCAGCGAGTAACCACTCGCCGAATCCCGAGTAGTGTGGATGAGTTGCTATTTGCCAAGTGACGAACATTCAGTATTCGCCCTACCCACCGCGTGTCGGTCTTTTGGACACATCAAAGTGACCGAATATTCACGGACAGCCAAGATCAAAGTGAGCGAACATTCGTGGAACACGTCAGCTGCTCGGGATTGGGCGAGCACTTGCTCGCTGCTCCGCGAATGCCGAATCTGTGGAGCGGCCTTCACAAGAATTACATACTCCCAACGGCTGTAAAAAAATTTCTGAACGAACACATAGTACTACTGAGTAATTCCGTGAAGAACATGTGTTGCTTCTCGTAAATATTATTTGAAGCAAGTACCATTAAAAATAACATTAAAATCGATGAAATCAATAAAAAATGCATTAAAAATGACAGGAAAAGGTAAAAAATGTCTTATTAGTCGAAATCGACAAAAAATGCAAAATAATGACCTATAACAATGGGCCAATTCCTTTTGTCATAACATAAAACGAATTTCTATTCTAAACGGCATTGTTCTGAAGTGAAAAGAAAAAAATGACATTTCATTAAAATCCGCTCCTATTCATAAGTAACCAAAATAAATATGAAACTAAAACTATAAATTTTCAATGTACAAATATTCATTTCAAATCATAATACAATACAACCTTGTTGTATTTTCAAATAACTGTTGCCTATATTTTTGTGCAGCAATTTCCAAAAATGCGATACTTATTTTACTCAATCGTATACTACTACTACGTAGTACAGGGGAAAGTTACGCGGTGCTGCAACGAAAAATGTTTTGTTTTTATTTAGTAAAAAACAGTCAAAAACTGTATGTAACGTATGGGGGAGAAAAGCAAATGAAATTTGAAAAAAAAAATCAAATGAAAATGAAATTTATTTTGACAGAATAACTTGTTTTGGCGGTTCCTGATACCGAAAAAGTAGTTGTCGGCACAACTGCCTGTCTGTGAACAATGCCAGCACATAAACCGCGCACAGGATTCTTCTCTAAATTTGATATTTCCGGATTGATCTCACTCAAGTCACGATCTATTTTTTTTTTTAAATTTTTGGGGTACATTAAATGAAACTCCAACATTTTCGAAATTTGCTCAAAAATGGCTCCAATTGTTTTTGTAATTCTTTCTCGAATGAAGCATAGTAAGCTAAAATATAAATGACGCATATCCGATTTTCGCAAAAACCTTTTTTCTGGAATGTAAATGTCAACCATTTATATCTGATCTATGACTTCAGAGATGACATTGTGGCTCAGTCGGTTAACAGTCGTGAAACACTGCCTTTTCGGTACCCGCAGAACACCAATCGACGAAGAGAGAATTATAGTGTTTTATTAATTTTGTACAGTAAATTTTCTGAATCTTAATTTCATGGTTTTTTGATAAATTATTTTTAAAAATGTGATACAACTTATGCACTGGCAAAATCTGTAATTCGTGTTCAAACATTTAACCAAACAAGTTTCTGCTTTCTTTTGGAATCAAATATTTTCTGCAGCCTAATTGTTTTTATACAATTACCCTACTGAATCCAAAGAGAAATATTAACTTTTTAGTAATCAGGGTGGCCAGCGATCTGGCTTTTTGGAATTCAATTTTTTTTCCCGATTTTCCAGGTCTGAGAATACAAAATTTCCAGGTTCTTTTTCGCACATTACAACACGTTCTTACCTTCTACGGCTTACGCACTAACAAACAGAACGTAATGTAATATTGCGGGAAAACGCGGCGAATTTTCGGCCGAAAAAATTGTTGGGCCCTGGAAACGAAAAAGTGTTACTAAATTTAGGAAAAAATCTTCTAACACGTGGTGTTTGGTGGGCCCTTGATACCGGAAACTTGGTATACGGCAAAACGTCCGTCCGTCCGCCTGTCTGTCCGGTGAACAACGCTAGCGGCTAAACCGTTCAGCCGATTTCTTTAAAATTTGTATTCCGTAATTGATCTGGCTAAGTTGCGGCCCCTTAAATTTGAAACCGTTATTTTAATTCGGGGGGGGGGGGGTACTTGAACCTCCTGGAACATTTTCAAAATTTTCAAAGAAATGGCTCCAACGTTTTCGATTAAATTTTGTTTTTGTATAGTGTAAGACCGTTTATAAGAATGATATAGAATTCATATTCGTTGAAAACCATGATTTTTCGAAAATTGCAAAACTCAACAATTTTTCGGCGTCTTCCTACAATTACAATTATGAAGAGAGATTTTTCCTTTAATGAAATCTGTTCCTTAAAGCTAGGTTTTGAAATAAGGTGATGTACAATCTTTCGAACATTTGAGTAGTTTTCGCGTAATTTTGTGTAAAAATAGGCAATTTTTAAACAATTTTTTCCTAAAAAACGGCATAAACAATTTTTATTCAATTTTCACCTCGGATAGCGTATAAGGTTCACGAGTGCAGAGCTCATGTTCGTTGAAAATTTTGACTTCGTTGAAAATTGGAAAAATTCAAAATTTTTTCGCCGTCTTTCTACACTTACAATTATGATGAATTTTACTTTGTCGCTCTTAAGAAGGAACTTCTTAAGAAGAGAAAGTTATGTAATGCTGCGCGAAAAATGGTGAATTTTTGGCAGAAAAACTTATTACAGGAACGGTAACGAAAATGTAAATAAATTCAGTTGCTAAATGCTTGTAGAGAAAAATCTCTAACACTAGCCAGAATCCATGTTTTGTGTGTCCTTGATACCGAAAAATTGATTGACGGCAAAATACCTGTGAACAACGCTACCGGCTAAACCGTTCAACCGATTTTCTCCTATTTCCCAATCGATATGGCTGATGTCGCGGCCCTTGAATTTGAAACCGATAGTTTAATTTTGGAGGGTACTCTACATGAAGCCCGACGGACATTTTCACACACACACACACACACACACACACACACACACACACACACACACACACACTCACACTCACACTCACACTCACACTCACACTCACACTCACACTCACACTCACACTCACACTCACACTCACACTCACACTCACACTCACACCCACACCCACACTCACACTCACACTCACACCCACACTCACACTCACACTCACACTCACACTCACACTCACACTCACACTCACACTCACACACACACACTCACACACACAGGGGTCCAAGGGGATGTGATGCGATTACAAGACTCGCTGAAGAGAGTCTCCTAGCCTCTCCATCCCAACTCCGCTCTCACCTTCAAGAGGTGGACCCTGTCGAGTCGAGTAACCCGTGCCAAGGTTGTGGTAACCAATCCCTTCGGCGGTACGGGTCGACCAACAGACGAGAGAAGGGGGTTTTGACAAGTCTCCTGTCGGAATGGCATGTAACCGCCGTACTGGAGCGCCCCGAAAGTATATCGGGATACGGTCTGGTTGGTTACAACCCTGGCCCAGGGTAAAGGGTGAAGCCGGGGGAGCCTGTAACCCCTAAGCGACGTGTCCCCGGGTGGCGTACAGGGGAGGAATCTCTAGATATAGAGGTCAAGAGGCAATTAAAATACCTCTCACGGACCAACAGGCGGGGAAGGACACCTCAGTCAAAAAACCAATATGGAAGGTCTTTTGAGATCTCAGTTTACGGTGCAGGGGCCCGGATCCCCAGTACCGGCGTCTGTTGGGAGTGAGCAAGCGGGCTCCCAGGCGTCGTCAACCAGTGACCGCAGTACTTCAGCAGTGGACCACTGGGCTGCTGTAGTATCCGTTGCTACTAGTGATGATCATGCGATACAACAGGCATTGTGTAGCTTTGAGAAGAAAATAACCGAGCTTCTCAATTTTGTTAAGCCTCGTCATAATGTTCATGGTGAAATCAAAAAATTGGCGTATTCGATCCAGACGCACTTTAACGAGGTGGTAGCACTGCAAAAAGGAGGATCACCCAGACCAGATCCTCAGTGCAACAAACCTATTGGGAAAGAAGAGTGCACTCAGACGTCCCCTGAGAAGGTGGCTGCGGGAGTACTCATAACGAGAAGCGATCCTTCGCGAAACCGGAACTCCCAGGTGCCCAAGGTAAGGAAGGAGACTGCGAAAAACGCAGATAAAATCCGGGCAGAAATACCCTCTCCGGAAATACCACGAGAAGAGCCCGAAGTGGCACGAGAAGAGCCCGAGTGGCAAGTGGTCACTCGTAAGAGAACGCGTAAGCGTTCTAAAACGCGGAAAAGGCCACCCAGACCAGATGCCCTGATGATAAAGAAGGACGACGCGCTGACGTACGCGGACATCCTTAAAAAAATGAAAACTGACCCTGAGCTTAAGGATCTGGGCGAGAATGTCACGCACATCCGGAAGACAGCTGGCGGCGATCTCCTTCTGCAACTGAAGCGGTCTGCCGGAGGCCAAACAACAGATTTTCAGTCCTCTGTAAAGAAGGTGTTTGGATCGGACGCTGATGTGAGGGCTCTCACTCACACCGTGACTATTCAGGTGAAGGACCTGGATGAGGTCACAACTAAAGAGGAAGTGCATAGGGCTCTGGTGGACAAACTTCCCGAAGCCAGTGATCTCCCAGCTACTGTGGTCAAATCCCTAAGACCATCCTATGGTGGAACACAGGTAGCAATAGTCAGCGTTCCTGTTGCGGTGGCTAACAAATTGTTGGCCATTGGTAAAATAAGAATAGGATGGGTGTACTGCACTCTGCATGAGAAGAAGATCCCCCTGAGGTGTTACAGATGTTTGGATTTTGGACACCTCAGAAAAGCATGTAAAAACTCACATGACCGGTCCAACTTGTGCATGAATTGTGGTGGTGATTATCACCTTGCTAAGGCATGCACAAATGACGCAAAGTGCTTGCTTGGTGAAGAAAAGGGGAAACAAGGCAGACATGCTCCTGGGTGCAGCAGGTGTCCATAGTACCAAAAAGCGCAGAAAACAATAACCGATAGAAAATGAGAATTATACAACTCAATCTCAACCATTGCGCAGTCGCTCAGGATATCCTGGCACAGTCGGTTAGGGAATGGGAGGCTGATTTAGCAATAGTATACGAACAGTATACTAACCGTGAAGATACAGCGTGGGTAAAAATCAACGGCGTTTACATCTACAGCTGTTATGCCTCACCAAATGCGACAATGGACGAGTTTGAGCACTTCCTCGACCGCTTAGTGTACGACGCAAGAGGACGAAGCCCCTTGGTGATAGCTGGAGACTTCAACGCCTGGGCGGTTGAGTGGGGTAGTTCGTCCACTAATGAGCAAGGTCGAGCGGTTCTGGCATCCCTCTCCCTTCTGAATGTAGATCTCGCCAACATAGACATACACACCTTCCGCAGAGGGGGCGTGGGATTTGTTGTGGATCTGACGTTTATGTCACATAATCTATTGAGAATGGAAGTGTCCTGGAGAGTTAGTGAACAATATACGCATAGTGACCACCAGGCACTTTTGTACGAGGTGAAAACTCAGCGGAGGGATAATTTTGCACCGAAATATCAGTCAGCTGGGTGGATGGAAAAAACGTTTGACGAAGAAGTTTTCCGACTATGTTTGGAGACAATAGTACCAACAGGTACCACAGATGACAAAGCTGGGCAGGTTATGAAATGGGTAACCAAAGCCTGTGATGCGGCTATGTCTAGACGGGGCGCAATCACTCGACGTTCACCAGTTTACTGGTGGAATGAGGAAATCGCCCAATAACGTCGGAAGTGCCTTCGAGCCAGAAGACAGTAGCAGAGAGCTCGTGGCAGAGACAACTTTCTTCAATTGCAAGACCAATACAAACTCGCTCGAAGCCAGTTGAAGATAGAAATCCGCAAGAGCAAACGCTTTTGCGCCAAAAGCCTGTGTGACGAGGTGAAAAAGGATCCATGGGATAGGCCGTACAAGACGGTCAAGAGTAGGTTACGACAGTGGCACCTACGTTCTCCAACTTGCCCCAATATGCTGCTCAGAGTTGTGGCAGCCCTATTCCCGAACCACCCTGGTGAACCAGTTAATACAGCTTTATCTAAGCTAGAAATAATTCCTCCAGTCACACAAGAAGAAGTTCTGCACGCAATCAGCAGAATCGGCAACACAAAGGCTCCCGGACCGGATAACATTCCCAATATTGCCCTCAAGACTGCGATACTCGCTCACACCGACATCTTTGTGGATCTCTATTATTCTTGCTCGAGAGAAGGGGTCTACCCAGAAAGATGAAACAAAACAGCGTCTGATGCTCCTCCCTAAGGGGAATAAATCTCCCAAAGATCCACCGTCATACCGGCCACTGTGTATGCTTGACACAGCTGGCAAGGTTCCGGAGAGAATTATTAGTACCAGATTGGATAAAGCTGTAGAGGAGGGAGGGGGCCTTTTGGAAAATCAGTATGGTTTCCGCAGAGCCCGCTCGACTGTTGACGCAATCCAGCTTGTCATTAACACCGCTCGACAAGCAATTGGAGGAAATAGATGGAAGAGGGGCCCAGAAGAGTACTGTGCTGTCATTACGTTGGATATTAAAAATGCATTCAACTCTGCCAGGTGGAGTAATATTCACCAAGCTCTCCGCAGATTTAAGGTGCCAACGTACTTGAGGAAGATTGTGGCCGAGTATCTGAGTAATAGAGCCCTGATTTACAATACATATAATGGGCCGAAGGTACACAATGTCACCGCTGCTGTCCCGCAAGGGTCGGTATTGGGTCCACCATTATGGAATACGATGTATGACGAGGTCCTTCGGCTTCCCCTCCCAGAAGGCACCAGTATTATTGGTTTCGCGGACGACATTATCATCGCCATTGCGAAATACATTGAGGAAATTGTGTACATTTGCAACGAAGCGGTCGCTATTGTTAGTCGGTGGTTGAAGTCCTCAGGCCTGCAATTAGCTGAGCACAAGACTGAGGTTATCCTGGTCACTAGCAGGAAAAAGAGAGAAACCATCACTCTCAAAGTGGGAGACCACCGTATTACATCACAGCCGTCTATCAAATATCTTGGTCTCATGATTGACGCCCGTCTGACATTTGCTGACCACCTGAAGTACCCCAGCAATAAAATGGCGGTAGTTAATGCAGCACTGTCGAGACTAATGCCCAACATAGGGCCCTGTCAGGAGAAACGGAAGCTTCTGGTCTTGGTTGTGAGGTCTTGCTCTATGGAGCCCCAGTATGGGCCAACTCCACGTCGACAAATAGTTACGTCCGAGGGATGACGTCAGTGCACAGGTTATCAGCATTGCGTGTAGCTTGTGCATTCCGCACTGTGTCAAACGATGCAGTGTGCGTCATCGCGGGGATGCCTCCTGTCGATATCTTGGCGCAGGAGAGACGGAGGCAATATCATAAATAAGGGGAGAACTCAGACTGCTCGACAACACTACTCGAATGGCAGGATCGATGGGAAAAATCCATTAAAGGAAGATGGACGTACCGCATCATTCCCTCCATTGCACCGTGGATCAACCGCATACACGGCGAAGTGAATTTCTGCTTGACTCAGCTGTTGTCTGGACATGGATGCTTTCTGGCATATCTCCACAGGTTCAAGCTGGAGGATACCCCATTCTGTCCACTATGTGAACCTGCTGTCGAAGACGC
This sequence comes from Teleogryllus occipitalis, assembly GCA_011170035.1. Lineage (NCBI taxonomy): Eukaryota > Metazoa > Arthropoda > Insecta > Orthoptera > Gryllidae > Teleogryllus > Teleogryllus occipitalis. The sequence continues at coordinate 78,001 of BLKR01000603.1, read as the reverse complement.
CGAGCATGTGTTCTTCCAGTGCCCGCGATACCATGTGCAGCGACGGCACGTTATGAGTATACTCGGGATCGACCCGCTGACACCCGAAGCAATGGTTGGGTGTATACTCGCCTCAGAAACCAACTGGGATGCGGTGAGCACATATGCGCAGACCATAATAGCTGAGCCCAGGACAATAGAAAGGGAAAGAAGGGAAGTCGACTGATCCTCCTTTGATCCTTCCTACGATCTGGCGAAGAGAAGTGGCTTGTGACTAAGCCACTCTGATCCACTCCCCGTGATGTAATGCCTAACGGCGGTTCCACGGGGAGGATGGAGGAGAAGGGAGGTGGTTTTAGTGAGTAAAAATCTCATTCTATCATGTGGTACGGGCCACATGGTGTCTTTTGAGATTTCCATCTACCTTCGTAAAACACACACACACGAGGTGATAGGATGATGAGATGATGAGACATGATCGTGGTCTTTTAGAACCATTCTAGCATTCGCCTTTATGACAGAGGGAAACCACGAATACCCCGGTTTAAAAACAGAACATGAACGCGTCCAAGGGTAAAAAAAGACTTGGCATTACTTGCAGAGAGAGAGAGAGAGAGAGAGAGAGAGAGAGGACTCGTCATTACCTATCATCTCCACCAGAGAGACAGCAAGGCGGTGTCTTCGGCAGCTCTTACCTTAGAACAGTGCAGGAGAGCATGCTCCATTGTAAGATCCGTCTCGCAATCGTTCTTCTTCGAGAAGAAGATATTCATGGGAGAAATGACAGTGACCGCTCCAAATAATCTCCTCGTGCCTAGAGCCACGGAATGAGGAAGACCAAAGTTTTATGGAATCTTTCATTCTCGTGAGCTTAAAATCCAAGTTTTTGCCACGCACTGAATTTAGAGCGTTTCAGATATAAGCGTATCTGTTGAGGGGGCATAAGGAATGTTAATAGATGATTTCCGAGTCGCTGTTTTCGCGGTTTGGTAGGCTAACACATTGCTTACTATACCTACATGACTCGGTATCCAACATACTATTAGGAGATAGGCTAATGAAAGGTGAAAGTTTATAGTTGTAGTTAAGTGATCCGAGGAAGAGACAACAGTGACTGGAGTGCACTTCGGAAATCACTGCATATAGCTACTCGCCGTGACGCACTTGATTGTATATATTTCAGGGCTTGAAGTTCAGCGAACTTCTCAGCAGAGAACGTTACAATACGGGTGAATTTTGAATGAACGCGTGGCCGTGCTACAGTAGAACGCACATGCCACAGAGTCACTTGTGGCAGCATCATCAGTGTACAATAAAGTACGGTCAGAATAAGTTTCCCTCAATTCATTGAAACGTTTCAGATATGATATGGGCGCAGTTGATGATTTAGGGAAGTTGGAAATGCTGAAGCCTTTTAGTGATCGGAGAAGTTTCCAAGGACAGACCAGATTTTTGGAGGTTTCACAGGGTCACTTTCGGGACCAATGACCAAAGCAGTTGACGTGCCCGGAAACACGAAAAAATCAATCAATCAATCGTAAAGAAGAAGGGGACGCTGAGCCGTACATACAGCTGCCACAGTCCAGAACAGATAGAATAAGTGCCCAATACAACCGTAAGAGACATATACGATCGGCGCCCCATGAGGTACCACTAAGGGTCGAAGTAGGTTTAATTGTGAAACACATCGTCTCTGTAGTTTGCGGCAGTAGTTTGTTTTCGCCATGACAGGCTTTGCTCGAACGTGAGACCGCCAAAGGAAGCTACGTCAACAAACAAGACTTGGTGGTCTCCAAGGAACTGATCTGGATGATTGTGGAGGTGATATATCCTATAGAAGTGAGTGCACTTGGATTTTCAGGAGGAGAACTTAAATCCAGTTTTCGCGCTCCACTAAGTCTATTCAGGAGAGTTGTAGTTGCCTTCGAATGTCGTTCATACACTTGGATGAACAAAATAGTAAAATCATCATCAAAATGCGATGCCTTTACAGGCTCTCGTACGACTGACGCTATGTCGTTGATTGCAATGGCAAACAGTTTGGCGCTCAAAATTGACCCTTGGGGTACACCTTTTTCGAAATGTGAATGGACGATCATTTTCCGCTAACTCGAATGGATCTTGAAAAGAGGAAATTCACAAGGAATAACAGAAGTCGTCCCCTAAGTTCGTAGGAGTGCAAAGTGCGAAGTATGCCGTGCCTCCAGGTCATGCCGTAGGCCTTACAGCGTCATGATCAAATAAGACGACAGGATATCATAACAAATGTACTACATTTATTTATGGAGAATCCTTAACAACCATAAAAAATATATTGCTGTCAGGTTAATGGGGCTTGGTCAGTACAAGTAAAAAGAAATTAAAACATGGTTGTTTTCCAACGACTAGGAAAATGTATTTCCATCTTCAGGACTATATAAAATGAGAAAGAAGCGAACACTGTTACACAAAGCTACCAATAAACGTGTCAGATACAATTACACTATCTAGGTACAGTAGAACACATTAAAAAATATTACAAGAGTTACATACCTTTCAACCACCAACTAAGTATATACATAATTAAATAATCTGCTGCATATTCTTGACTACAGGGCACCTCACAGGAAGTGAGGAACGTACTCACTTCTTCACCACGCCAACACACACCATGACTACTAACGGTAGAATGTTGGGTGGTGAGAAGAGAATTACTTGCTGTGACTAAGTGAGGTAAAACTAGCTTCTAGTAAGGGTCTATAGTTAATTAAACATGAATGTATACTTGCTTAGTGAAGTATAAGCTTTTTACATTACAATTGATTAATTATTTTCCCTTATTTACTTACTTACTTACCTACCTATCCACCTACCCATCCACCCACCTACCTATGTACTTATTTATTTGTCACTTTCTTACTTCCTTTCCAATGCTACTGTAAAATTAAAATATCTTTTGACAAGCTGGTAAAACGAGACATACCAATGAGGATATGAACATAACTAACAATAAAATTACAAAAATAAAATAAAATTACAAGCAACCAAAATTGACAATGATATGAAAACTAGAATTATCACTTTAATAATCAATAACATTCTATTTGTTCTTTCACCAATCCCATTGCTTTCCGGACTGCATATTGAAGTCCCCACTCCTTTTCTTCATGATAATCTGTCAACTGTTTATTTATAAATTTGAGCCCATTATCTGAATGTATATTATTACCTTCTTCTCTGTTTCCTTTTCATATCTTTGTACATATTGTTTCAATTTATTTCTAGCTTCATTTTTGTTTTACAATTCTACAAAGTATCTTCTATTGAATTTGTCCACAATTACCATCATAAACCTATTTCCTTCAAGTGATTCTACAGGCATGGACTACTTAAATCAACATGGATTCTTTCAAGTACTTGAACATTTCTTTCTACCTTTACCATATTAAATGTCAATCTGGATATTTTCCTCTTTATACAAGTTTCACAATCATATTTTTCCATTTTAAATTTAGACAAACCATTTACTTAATCATTACTTGATCATTCTTTCCAAATATTTAAAATTAATATACCTTAACCTTCCATGCTATAATTGAGCATTTGGTTCCAATATGTTTAAGCAAAGTTCAAATCTTGGATAATTTATGTCATGATAAACTTTCACTTAAATAACAAAGTTGTCATTTTCAAATGTATTACCTTCTGCTATTAATTCTCGAGTATCTTTTTCAAATATTCTGGCTCCATTTTCATCCAAAATAACGTTTTTTGCTTTTTCACTAAGCTAGGAACTGACATTAAGTTATATTAGGAATGTACAATACATTTTCCATTTTTACAAATATTTCTTATTTACTTATATTTGAAGATCCTCTAACAATTCCATGACTTTCCTAAAAAAAAGTTCTTCCACTTTCAGTTGTGTTTATTTCTGTATTCTCTGTCATCTTCTCTAAGATAATATCATCCTGATAACTCATATGAGATGTGTGTGCAGAATCTAACATCCAAATTGTTTTTTCTTACTATTATTATTTGTTCATTAAAATTCTCATTCATTAACATAGCATGTTCATGTTTAGAATTGAAGAAATAATTTCTTTCATTATTTTTTGAATTATTCTTAATTCTACCTCTATAATTTCCTCTACAGTTATTTGAATAATAATTATTTTTGCAATTTATTTCACTATTAATTTTATACACGTTACTTTTACAATCAGTTCTGTTCCAGCAATTTTTAGCTAAATCACCAAGCTTTCCACAATTATAGCAAGCACCTCTGCTTTCTTCCTTGACTTTAAAAGCTTTTGTTTCTGATTCTGTTCCTTCATATTTTCTTTCAAAACAAAAATTTCTCTTGTAGTTTCATAATTAATTGCGGAATTCAATGATATTGCAATAGAAATTTCACAATATATTTATCAGGAAAACCTTCAATAATACATGTAATAATTCATTTTCTTCAATTTTAGTTCCTAATTCAGAAATTTCTCTAGCTAAAGAATGTGCACATGTCAAATACTTGTTAATACCATCTCTTTCTATTTTTGTTAACTTAATCTTCAATTGGATCTTTCTAGCTGCACCTTCATACTGATTTTTAAATGGTATTCCACAATTCCTTAGCCTTATCTATACCACAACATGCCATCACTTGATCAGCAGATATTAATATATTAAATGCATATACCTCGTCATTTTTCTTATTCCATTTGTTCCATATCTTCATGAAATTTTCATCTCCTTCTTTCTTCATTGGTTCACCATTTATTTTAAAATGTCATAATATAGATGTTTTGACTTAAACAGAGCCATCATTCCCATACAAAAAATAACAATTATTACTCCTTAGTAATTCTGTTCTTCCAAAAAATTCCATTTCTTTTGAATTTTTTGATTTGATCTTTTTGTTTTATATTTTGAACCAGATTGAATTTTATAAGCTCTGCTACCAAATTGTTATAGAAAAAGTCTTTCAATATTATAATATTCGTTTATTATAATTGAACTTCTTTTACATTTTAAGTTCTAGCAATACAGATATAACATGTTTAACTTATTCAACCATTAAAACAACTATTGTACATTGTAAACAGGTAATACTCATTGCTTTGTAACATGTTTTATTCATACACGAGAAACACATTCTATCAAATCTTTTCTGGAAGAGAGGGGCGATCAAATGTGAGGATCAATATTGAGATGGGCGTAAGTACACCTTTCAACTTTTGCTGAATCCTGTGCATGTAAGTACCTCCCTGAGACAGGAAGAAGGTTTTGAGGTATTTGGTTTTGGTAGTGAAATTGTCATGATTTACTACACTCTTACACAGATTCAATGTAGGGTGGGTCAACCCCTGAACCTGGAGGCCAGCTATTGCCTTCACTTCTAAGAGTGTATCGATTTGTTCATCTGACTGACACTCGAAAATAAAGGTTCCAGTGTGTTGACGAATTTCCATATTTTCGCCATGACCATGGCAAGTTTCACTGAGCTTACGCTCTTCATTGTTTACTCCTCTTTGTTACACAACATTACAACACAGCGGGGTTTTGATTGCTTGTCAGTTCTTTTGCAGAAGAAGCTTTTTAAATCTATATTTCTTTCATTTAATCTCCTCTTCTTTTGGGAGGAAGGCAGGGGAGGGGGTGGCAAATCCATGGAAAGAGATTCCAGTTCATTCCCATGGTCCCCACTCACCATGGAGCCCAACAAGGGGACTGGAGTGACGGGTTTGCCACGGGGAAAAAGCAGAGAGTGGCATGGTTTCTTTGCCACCTCATACTCACAGAGGAACACCAAGACAAGCCCCCTCTCACCATGGAGTTCAGTCATAGACCTAGTCTGAGCTGATTGATCGGAAGTGGGCGGTGATAGCCACAGCCTGTCTAGAAGAGGCCAAAGACAGTGTTGGGAGCTATCAGATGCAGATCAGTCATGCTCCCCTCAGACACTAGGGCTCCCCCGCAGGGGGGATCGGACGAAAGTCCGGTCTAGGTGGAGTTCAGACGACCACCCGGCTCCGAGTCTCGCGGCGTGACTTACGTCGTTAGCCTAAAGGTGTAGGCAGTAAGTAGGCGCGAGTAAGCTCCCGGTAGCTTCGGCTGCTCAGTTGGGCCTATGGCGAGCGTCGACCTTGGGGCAGGATTGGGTGAAGAAGCAATCTGGATCCCACTTCAAAGTCCGGCGGGAAATCAGTCACCACCCGCCAGGTTGCCTCGGTACCGGTGTTACCCACATCGAGAGCTGGCGGTAAGCATGGGGAGACGGGCTGGGGGCTCCAAGCCGCTCGGACCTTAGTCCGGGTGGCCCCCTGTGGGCTCTTGGATTCGTCGTGGCAGTGGCCCGATACTCTGGGCAAAGAGGAGGGAATTCGTTCCCGGCGCATGTGAGTGGCGCATTGATTAGACTCCGGTACTAGCCCGGATAGCTAGTAGCTCTGAGCTGGCAGGGCGGCCCCTACCCAGGCTTTGTATGGGGAGGATACCGTGAGGGTAAACTGGGTTCCGGCTGTATCCTGACATCGGCCTGTCGGCGTTCACGCGTCGGCGGGGAGTGAGGATAAAAACCGAAAAGGCATAGGTGCCCGCTCTGGGGACTTGTCCCCCCGATGAAGTGAAAGAGCGTGGGGGTTGTAAGCCACGCGGGGTCATAGACACTAGGGCTCACCGGTGTTCGAAGTGAACGTGGGCAGATCAGGTCTACATACAAACATCCGTCGTCAAGGCAGCAGTCGAGAAAGTATGCACAATCACCTCAATTCTCAAGTCACCAATTCCTTTTGACACGGGTCAGTATGCATGGCAAATACATGGGTGGATGTTCAGCATACAGAGAAGGCCAATGAGAAAAAAAATTGATAAAAGAATGCATTCTTCTATCTCATATCCATCTCCCATCCATTCTTTTTACTCCTCTACTTCGACATCTAACCTCTCCACATCCTTCAACTGCCTCCTCACCTCTCTTACCCCCTCCAGTTCCTTCTTCTTCATCCACAACTCTCTTACCCCCTCCATTTCTTTCTTTTACATCCACAACTCCCTTACCCCCTCCAGTTCCTTCTTCTACATCCTCAACTCCTTTACTCCCTCCAGTTCCTTCTTTTACATCCACAACTTCCTTACCCCCTCCAGTTCCTTCTTCTACATCCACAACTCCTTTACTCAGTCCAGTTCCTTCTTTTACATCCACAACTCCCTTACCCCCTCCAGTTCCTTCTTTTACATCCATAACTCTCTTACCCCCTACTACCTCCACATCCTTCACCTGCCTTAATACCTTTCTTCCCCCCCTTCAGTTTCTGCTTCCATCTCCATGCTTTCTTCGCCCATCCCATTTGTAAATTCAGCTTCCATTGTTACTGAAACCTACTGCTTATGTATCCTGTAGCGGCAAACATCATCAGGAAAGCACACAATGCACCAAAAATAAAAACTATCTTGACACTTTTCATCAAAATGTGAGATCTCTGAGAAACAAACTCACTGATGCATAAACATTACGTGAGAAGAATCTCAACTACATTTCAATTTTGACTTTACAGAACACTGATGAAAGAACTATTAGGTACTCGTATACCAGTCTTCTCTTTTCCTAGCAGCTCATGTCAAACAATTAACAATGCACATCATGGTGGGATATGCATTTTTATTCAAGACTGTCAATTTTGTATCCTACCCCAAGCATACTCATCTAGTAAAAGAAGGTTATTGAAATATTCATCGCTGATTTAACTACAATAAAAACATGCGTCTTATGCGCATACCACAGCTCTACTGGAAATTTCAAAATAAATTGCCTCACATGAGCAAGAAATGAAAATCTATTCAAAATCGCACTAAAATTGTACAGTCACAAACATCTGTAAATACACTAAAAATAGTATTCAAAAACAGAAGCACCAAGTAGATCAAATAGTAATAATTGATGCAAATTACTGAAGTTTCTCAAATACTACATTTACCATAGGCTTCAGTGACCACACTGCTCAGATTCTCACACTTGAAACTCTGCTCCCATCTCGATCAGGTTTTTCGTCCAGTTTCCCTGATCCATTGAGCAAATGCTGAGATGGCCCCTTGTTTTGCTTCTGGACATAAATGTAACTTCATTTTCTATGCACGTCTTCTAGAGTTCAGTGAGAAATACAATTATTCAAATTATCGTTTCCATGTTGTCGCGGCAGGAAGTAATAAGAGCCAAAATTTATTGCTTATTTATCCTTGAAAATAGATTTTATTACATGGGAGTTTTTTTTTTTTTTTTTTTTTTTTATCCCTTTCAAAATTAAAAATTTAAGTAGTATATGACTTAGTGTAGGGATCACAGAATTTTGAAAATGTGCACACAATTCACTTTTCCCCATAGCACGTCATACGCAGTTTTTAACTGTTTTTTTGACGTAAAATAAATAAATAAAATAAATAAACAGAATTAAAAATTACAAAACAAACTACTTACCAAGAAACCTATAACTATTTCTATGGACACATAATGAAATTCCACAATACATTCAGATTAGAAAATTGGGATACAATTTTTAACACAACTGATACAAATGATAAGTGTAGGCTTAACGCATTTACAAATACTTAAGACATTTCAATGACACTTTTCTACTAAAACTCAATAAGATTCAAAATAAGAAAATCAAATCATTGATAACCAAAGCCATCAACATGTCATGTGAAAGACAACACAAAATGTATAACACACTAGCATATAACAAATGTTGCTCTGACTGCATTATTTACCACAAAACAAATATTTCAATCTTTAAAAAAGTAATCAAATAAACAAAAATTTTGACATTAAAAGGAGGTATATTGCAAATGCACAAAACAAATCAAAAGCTATGTGGGACATTATTAAAAAGACTACAGCACAAATTCATGATATTCAGAAAAGCACAAAAATCTATGTGTACAAAAACCAACAACACCCACAAAAAATAGCTGACACATTCAATGTACACTTTTCACAAATTAATGGAAAATTAATCACTCAACACACACTAAACAAAAGATACACCAAACACTAATGTAACATAAAGCATCTATTCCTTATTTTTATACAAAACTACATCTCTGAAATTTTTAAAATTGTAAGACAAAAAGATTCAGCAGATCTGGACATGAGTCTAGACGAGGTCCAGATTTCTTATCAAACTAAGTGTCTCATATATAGTGCAACCATTCTGTCATATTTGCAATTACTCCCTAAGAACTGGCGTCTTCCCAGATGTATCAAATAGGTCAAAAATTAAACTATTGTTTAAAAAGGAGTTTCAAAAATTCTGGAAAGGCTTGGAACGAATGTCTCAGTTTCTCAAAGCAAAGGATATTCTCAAAAGTGCTCAACATGGCTTCAGAAATACTAGATACACAGACAAAGCCATCTTCTCCTTTTTAAATGACTTTTTTCACTAAACTAGAGGAAAATTCCCAATGGACTTTTCTTGGATTTGTCAACAGCCTTTGGCATTATTGACCATCATATATCTTCCATCCATCTTGCATATTTATGGAATGGTTCCATCTACTAATTCAGGAGTAAATAAAGGCCACTATCTGTGAAGAAACAAAAACCGATGATAGAAGAAGGAAGTGATGGAGGTGGAAGTTATGTCAATGTGATCAGGCAGATTTGGCAATAAGAACGCAACTGTTAGTATGCTATAACTGGACTAGCTAGAACAATAGAAAAGAGAGGAAAATTAAGATTAGATGAATAGACCATTTGGTAAGTGAAAGAATAAATGTACCATACACGTTAACGCAGGGGCATGAAGGGCCAGGCCCAGAGCTCCCAATGTTCAAGGGCCCCAGATAGCTCTTAAAAAATGATTTAATACTAAATTTTTCAAAAACTAAAATAAAAAGCATATAAAAAGTGATGTACAATTAAACTAGATGCAAAAATTGGCATAACGGATGATGTGTCGCACATCATTGGATAATATTTTTAATATGGAATGTTTCTGGTTGTTGCATTTCAATTTTATACAGTACAATTCAATAAAAAAATAAAACTATTTAATTTGCAGTCTTTTTCAATGTAATTTTAAATCTATTACTCTTATACATGTATATTTAAATTTTTTGTTTGAATAATGTTAAATTGAAACACTAAAAAATACTTTCAAAATATTTAAAAAAAAAAATACAAAATACAATGTGAATTGATAGGATTTTCTTTACATTACAGCATCGAAATTGGGTGTGGGTGGAGATCAGTGAAAGTAAGAATAGGGGGCCCCAAAATTAACCTAGGCCCAAGGGCAAAATTAACACTAGGCCATGCTGTTAAAATGGCCCTATGTACGATCTCCAGAGTAAGAAACAAGACTACTAAAACTAGCATGCCGGAGGAGACGCTCAAGAAGCTCACTGAACATACCAAGACGGGTGCCATACTGGTGGAGTGGGGAAATCGCCTCCCAAAGGAAGATCTGCATTCAAAGAGAAGACTACTGACGAGATCAGACAAACACGCAAAGTAGACCAATATATCACTGTGGGAAGAATACCAAACTAGCAGGAACGAACTGGCACAGGAATTAGACCCATGCAGAAACGATGAATTGAATCCTACTCCACGTTGTGAAGATGTAGAGCCATTTACTTTAGAAGAAGTAAAGACGATTACCCTAAACATAAAACTGGGTAAGCTGCTGGATTAGATTGCATCCCGTCGGAAGCTGTCAAGATCGCTGCAGAGAGGTAGCTCATAATAATGAACACACTGTAAAGATGGTAAGACTCTCCACAGAAACAGAAAGTATCAAAGCTGAAATTACTCCTGAAAGGAAGTAGGTTATTACAAGACGCAGAAGTTTACAGACTGCTTTGCCTAATAAACACCATGAGTAAATTATAAGAAGGCCTTATGGAAGCACGATTTCAAACAGAAATCGATGAAGGAGAAAGACCGCCCTGTCGACTTCATAAAAGGAAGATCGACAATACAGACAATCGAAAAGGTAGTACAAATTATAGATGGCACGGCCGACAGGCTTAATCACGCTTGATGTGAAAAATGCTTTCAACACCGCGGCATGTAGTCTGATTGCAGTTCAGCTACAACGAAGGAACATCTCTGCATACCTAGTGTTCACATTATAACACTTCATCATACTTTAAAAGTAGAAGAATACGGCTTGACGGAAAAGAATATATAGAAATGAATGCAGGCGTCCCACAGGGTTCGATATTGGAACCAACCATGTGGAATGTTGTATGTGTCGGCTTACTCCGGATAAAGTTAACAAGGGGTGGTACTAATAGGATATGCGGACGATCTAGCGTTAATTGTAACAGCGGAAAATGCTAATGAGCTAGAGTTCAGAAGCAATGAATCATTGCGGCGTATAGACCCGTGGAGAGAGCGCAAAAACTTGAATTGGCACCACAGAAAACTGAAACTACCTTGCAAAAAGGACTAAAATCCCTAAAGATACGCTTTCTGTTAAAAAGAACACGCATTACTTCACTGAACGTGTCTCAATGAACATCACAGTCATCCATACAGCCTCCCGTCCGCATCGTTCCCAGGAGAGTTCAGCCAACATCACCTAGATATAAAGACGTCTGAAATTAATGCAAAAACATCATGAGGACTATTACTGCTACTTGTAATAAAATGTTAACCTCACTTTTCGAAAGCAAAACATATTTCAAACACTATCTGATATTGGTGCGCCTCCAAGTTTTTATACTTTTGTTTCACAATAACAAACACTGGGTTACGATTCTTTATCCACCGCAACTAAATTAATTATTTTAGAAACAGAATTACAATCATTATGTTGAAAAGGAATACTGTCTTACTTATTAATAATCGACCAATAATCTTCCAAAATAAGCAACTCCAGTTTGCTTCTTATTTAATCGAAAGTGCCGAAAGATATTTCATTTAATCTTGCAATGTTTTCTTTTGCACTTTCTTCAACAACAGCAAGCAGATACTTGTTTGCTAAACAAATTTCTATTCGTAAGGACTTTCTCTGTAGGCAGTACCTCAAATACACAGAACAATTAGACAACAAAGAAGGCCTCTGTGTATGTTCACGAGACAGTTGTGTATGTTTTAAAGGAAGACTGAGTTTTAGTCCATTATCACAACACTGAATTATTCTCTTTCCCACGTTCGCAAATATACTTCTCAAAGCTGAAGCGCACTGTTCCCCTGGCAGTGACGGCCCATCAGCGGGGCAGAATTTTCCAAGATCGCGGCACAACAACAACAACAACAACAACAACAACAACAACAATAATAATAATAATAATAATAATAATAATAATAATAATAATAATAATAATAATAATAATAATAATAAAATAATAATAATAATAATAATTTATTGTTTTTAGCCTTTCACAAGTATCAAGGCCAGTTCCAGGATAACATTGTATGTAAACTAGCATGATTTCTTTCTGAGGTAGTTTATTACATTATCTGACAATAGTAATTTTTACATGATATTACAATAATATCATATAAGAATCACTTTGTAAACTTATAGGTATAAATTACCTTACATCAGTAATAAGTAACTGTAAGAAATTAAAAAATAACATTTTAATAGCTTATCATAAATATTATATTAATTAAGACATAGAATACATAAACTAATATTAATAATAATGCTTTTTATATGATTGAAGTTCAAGAGAAATTATATGGGGGTGTAAATGATATTTTGTTCTTGCAATGATATCAAGTATATTATTGAATTCCAACCAGAGGCATATCTTTGTATTATAATGCTTAAAATAATTGTGGAGGTCTCATTTAAGCATCAGCCCGAGTTGGTACATCAGTGCGGCTGCTTGCTGTAGAGGTTGCAAAATTACTTGGAGGACTTGAATTCAAGTCTTGAAGTGGAAAAACAATTTTTCTGGTTGAAAACACTTTTGCATGTTTATATAGTAGTATAATGTTATGGAGCACCAAGAAATAATGCAAGGAACTATGTGCTGTGGTACACTACCAATTTAAGACTGATGTATTTCATCTAATTCTGATGAATATCTGTTTTTGGGGGGATTTACAATTAATTATCTTCAAAAATATTAGTGTGAAATGAAACTTCAGGAACATTAGTGAGTTACATGAAAATGGTGCCCAATATTGGAAAAAGATACAGAAGAATTAATAGCAGAAGCTACATTTTAGAAACAATGAATTTATTATTAAAATGTATGTTCAATATATACTAAAGATTACATCAGAAGTTTATTTAAACATAGTTGAATAAAAATTTCAATTATGGCATATACGGTTGGGGAATATTAATTTTAAATATGTAGAATGGATGATCACTAGATTTCGTAAATAGATTGCCATAATTTAAAAGAGAAAAATATAATAATTACATACACAAGTATTGAAATAATTGTAATTACTAGAATTATTGTAGTAAATCTTCTATAAAAGGGAAGAGGTTAAGATTATCATTTAAAAAAGTGGTTAGTGAAAGAAGTATTTTAGTTCTTGAAAGAGTTCATGTTGGTTTATATGGTTCAATGCTTATAGAATAGCTTGGAGGAAGCAAATTAATGATGATTATCATGGATGAATGCAGCAGATCCTTCATAGAATTTTTCTAAAACACAAAAATTAAACTGAAAATAAATTAAAACAATCTATAGAAACGCATGAAAGAGAAACAGAAAAAAGGTAAATATATATTCAAACAGATAATGAATTTGAATTTAATATAATTTTTTATTGGACCATTATGCAGAAAAGGGAATAAAAATTGAGAGGACTACGATACATACTTCTCAAAGCAATGGGATTGCTGTAAGAACACAATATGGCAAGAATAGTGCTCATTGATGCGGGTCTATCACAGAGATTTTGAGCTGAAGCTATTGGACTTCTGCTTACATGCGTAATGTTACTCCAATAAGAAGAAAGGTACCATTGGAAATTTGGGCTAAGACAAAACCATTTATTCATCATTTTAGTTTGAGGATGTAGAGCATATTTTAGGAAATGTGTCCAGAAAAAAAATTGGCATTGGAGGTCAACTAGCTATATTTGTTGGAAAGCTTATTGTATTTTCGATGTGAGAGATAAAAAAAAGTCATGAAGGTAGAATTCTTAGAAAATGAGAAAAAATTAACTAAAGAAGATGATTCCTTTTTAGAAAATTTTTAGGTTTATTACTTCAAACAAAAATGATATATCACCTACTGAAGAAACAAATGTTGAGGATAGATTCTGGAAGTTGAAGAAGTCATTAATGAGAATGTTAAAATATTTTGTTATTGGAAAAGTAATAATTTAAACAATGCAATGAAGCAATGAAGAAAAATGTGAAAGAAATTCCTGAAAGTAGAAATTCTAGGAACATAACAGGGTGTAGTGAAAATTATTCAAATAATGTATATCAAGTTATTGTGTAAAATACAGTAGGAAATGGGTATTCTAGATATAATATTTCTAGATATAATGCTCATGTTACATGAAAACATACCAAAGATTTGGACAATTTTCATTCGCTTGCTATGATACCTTAGCCTGAGGTGGGTGTGGAAGGGATGAACCCTCACAACCATTTCATTTGGAGTCATGTTGGAGTCTTGCCACTATGTTTTTGAGAGGTTGTAACCATAAATACTATAGCTTGACGTAAAGTCAGTGAAGTTTATGATCATTATGTAAAGTATGCTATTTTGTTCTAATTGCCATTTGTATATGTCTACTGTTGTAATTTTTCTTCTTATATTTTTACGTTTTACTACCAGCCCTGAGGATGGAATAAAAATATTCTGTAATGTTGTTCAAGTCAGAAATTAGGTATTGATTATTAATATGCTTGTAATCCTGTTATGAAGTTAGAATTGTTCAGAAAGCTTTTAGCTATTTCAACAATGAAAAAATACAAAGTTCATTTCTTTGATGTAGAAACAGCTTACTTAAATGGTAAATTAAATAAAATTATTTGCATGTGACCTCCTAAAGGTTCTAACATTGCAAAGATAAAGGTTCTTTTTATAAAGAAAATTATTTATGGACTCCCTGAAACAGGTAGAAGTTGGTGTTTAAGATTAATACAAATATTGAAGCAAGCTGCACTACAACCAACAAAAAGTGGTCCACTAGTATCAATTTTTCACATTTCTGTTACATTTTTGTAACAACATTCTATAAACCCTTTACTGGCGTTGGGACAGAGTAATGTTTTAATCTAGTCAGTCATCATTGCTTTTTGCCCATTGGGCCATTAGATCCCAGATGGTCACCCATAGGAGAATCTATGATGCCTATTTTAGGCATCTTATTTTACGAGTGGGAAATGTTGCAGCACGAGTCAAACAGGCCAAGTGGCACAATCGTACGAGTAAAATAAAAACACTATTACCATGATCCATACATTCCTTTTTGTATGGTCTTACTGTCATTAATTTTATTATAATTCATGCATTCAAATCACTACGTAACATTAAGAGCTATAGATGCTGGTGTGATAAGACAAAAGTATTTTGTTTTCTTTGTTGTACTCACAGTTTTATCTGAACATCGTTGACGCTAGCCGAATTGATTAACTTCACTCCGTGAAGTCACAGGTGATAAGTAACTATAACAGTTATAGTTCAGATGAGATCAGAAATTTATGGAATCCACCTCGTATGTTCAGTGTGGTTGTGGTGCATCTTTTTTATTTTATTCTAAACATTATCAAGTTTTACAAAGTTCCATTCACACATATTTGTATTGTTGGCTTAATATAAACTTAATGCGAATAACTTAATTCTAAAAATCACATTTTGAGGGTAGGATTCCTGTATGGGGAGACTTCAGGAGGTTACATTTTGGAAAACTTTGTAAGGAAGATATAGAAGAGAAATCTACTTTTAATACATGGATCATGAGTGGGATTTCTGCCTAACCAAAGGGGATGTATTCTGGTGACTTGAGGTAAGCTATAACAGGGTTAAACAGTTTTTAAATACTTGTATTTGAGATACATTTTGTATTTAAAAAAACTGTATTTTTGAGTTTTTTGGACATGTATTTTAGAGATGTATTTAAATACACAAAATAGGTGTATTTAAAAAGGAAATACTTTAAATACACTTGAAAATAATGAGGATAGTTTCTTTTTGTTTGATTCTGCTAGTGAATGAACCTCATTGAAACAAAACTAAAAGCCCCTTTCAACTGTTGAATTTGAATACTCTTCATTTTTAATCATTATTTTCATCATTAAAAATGCTGGACAATTATCCAACAACAAATAATGTGTTTATTTCTTTAGTTTGTGTTCATTTGCGCTAGTGGAATGACTGTTTCCTTTGCGGGTTTTATACATTTGCCAAATACAGGTTTATTCTCTGATGATTTTGTTTGACAAACCAGTCACTTTAAAAGGAAATTCCACTTATTTGAGTTATACTTATAAGTTTTTTTTCAGAAGTTTATGACTGTCAATTAGTAATTTATTGAAACTGAGAATTA
Organism: Teleogryllus occipitalis; assembly: GCA_011170035.1. Lineage (NCBI taxonomy): Eukaryota > Metazoa > Arthropoda > Insecta > Orthoptera > Gryllidae > Teleogryllus > Teleogryllus occipitalis. The sequence continues at coordinate 61,563 of BLKR01000603.1, read as the reverse complement.
CATTTCATTATTGCAATAAAAAAGTTATAATAAAAATATTTTATTTACTGTATTTCAAGTAAGTATTTAAATACTTATTTATGAAGTATTTAAGTACTAAATTTAAAGTATTTTGCCCAACCCTGAGCTAGAGCAAAATCGTTGGAGAGTTATGGGATGTGGTTTTCTATTGTTTCGAATTGGAATTCACTGTGCAGCTCTTGGTTGGAAATAAACCATGGTGCATTTGTTATTGTATGGAGAAAGTAGTTTTGAATGATCTGTAAGTTTTTTATGTTCAATCTTGCAGCATTTATCCAAACTGGACAAGCATACAATGAGAGTGGTCTAAATATGATTTTAAATATAGTTAAGGTTGTGTTATATGGAAGTTTGGCTGACTTGTTTATTATTGGATTTGGTGGAATTTTGCTTTTGGCTGTAATACTTTATTATTTATATTCTGTTTCCAGTTGAATTGTGTATTCAATAATAATCCTAGATATTTGATGGGTTTGTTATGCGTGTGCCAGTAAATTATTTCCTGATTTAATGTAAGTGGAGTATAAAGGTTGTTTGATCTCAAGATGAATATTTTCACAGCAGTTTTTGAACACTCTTACAAGCTTAAAGCCTGCTACACCCATTACACCTTATGTGCAGATCCCACAGCTTCTAGAGAGCTCAAAAATGTTGATAAGATTGTTTATCTAACTAGACGGATATATAAGACATATTATATCAAAGTTTTAAATCGCATTTTTTAAAGCAGAAAAAAGCTGTCACTCCCTTTTGTTTAATAAACAAATTTGTGCCATAACATTTTATTTCCTTGATTGTTTACATTGTATTACATTATTTTGCAGTGCATTTACAAGAACATGTCTTCAAAAATCTATTTCTACCCATTTCAATACTCATTTCTTATTTGAGAATGGTAACTGGTATCCAGCCTACGAGGCGACAACTTTAACATGGCCCCGCTTGTGAATAATGAATTATGCGCCTTTGACTCCTCGGCCAAATGGAGGAACAGCATTAGTTGTGAAGTAGTAGGGGCCAACGGTACTGCAACAGAGGGCGAAGGATCAGTGCTTGCATTCTTGTTAACAAATAAATTATGTATCTTCCTCAATGTGTGTACATTCACATCAGCATTAAAAATTCATTTAAATAACTGTACATGTGTAAATTTTTAACTTTGTTTGACAATATATTTAAATAGGAGGACCATATAAAGTAGGGAATGAGATATCAGTGACCAGCCAAAGAAAATGTAAGTGACAAATGCATCAAGATATTTCACAATAGCTTGTAAAGCCCTTGTTTTTGTATACATGTAATTTACACAGTATCAAAGTTGCATGTGCCCATGACAAAAGTATTGGGATAGTTCAGAATGGGATGTTATGCAATTGTTTACTGAATCTTTGATCGGCGTGCTTCATGCTTGCATAAAGGCTGGACATAGGAGCGCACATAACGTTCATATCCTAGCCAAACTAATTGCCTGAGAAAAAGTATTGGGAAAATCCAGAGTGGAATTTTATAAGGTAATGATGGGTAACATTGCCACGGGTGAAACATTGCCACAACTTTGAAAAATTTAAGTAGTGCAGTCTGTGTTCCCATAGTTAGCTACCTCTCTTAAGAACATTATATAAAATCATTTGTTGCATTGGGTTACAATTTGCAACCAAAAATATCTATAAATACGTATGGTGAATTTTGACGCAGCCAAATCTCGTAATTGAAACTTTGTTAATTTGGGGTTATTTGAGTCGATATAAATGGCATTGATAAGTAAATGTGTCATATCCTAGGCATATTATGTCAAGACTTAATAATTATTCATTATAAACAAGACAAAACGCATAATTAGCATATACCACTTACAGGGTAACATTGACAAACTGGCCATCTTGTTTTTCTCATATCATATCCTTTGAGAAGATATTCTTCCATTGAAACAATTGACACTTGTGCATTTATATATCATTTTTAAAGTATATGACTTATAAATTGTAAACGTTGATTAATTACATTTAATACAAAATTACTTTTTTGTTGCCGCCATACTTGCAGATTAACTTTGAGAATCACATCATTAATTTACTTGGTCTTGTTTTTAGAGAGTGCTACATAGACAAATAAAAATTCCAATATCTAAGGTTTACAAACCTCAGATGAAGTTAAAAATGCACCAAACAATGGAAAATGTTAATAGTGGAAAATTAAATAGTATGAATGGAATTAGCAGGTCCACTGTAAATGACATGGATGAGTGTGTTATGCCAAAATTGTTGCTGAGCTTCCCAGATCAAATATAAAAAGAAAAAAAGCACACCAACTCTCATTAAAACATTGCCAAAGACTTGGAAATAATAAGGGTGGCAATATTTGACCCCTGTAGGGTAACATTGCCACTTTGCTTGCTTTTAAAAAAATAATAAAAACTTACAAATTATGGAAGCTGTGACTTCAAAATTTTGAAGAAACATTATGCTATTGTGAAGGATTTAGTTGTCAAAAAGATTTTTGTGAAGATTGATGCAACAAGGTAGCACATTAAAAGAAACAAAGATGTGGCAATGTTACCCCCTGTTACTTTCTCTTCTCTAATATATGCTTGCACGAGGGATAGGCCTTGGGGGTAGCGTGATCGCTAGTGTCGTAGCCGGAATAACGTGCTTGAGACAAAGGTTTCAGGATACCTCAGAAATGAAATTAATACCCTTGATCCTCTGAAGGCGTGCATGAGAGCTGTATTATCCGCGCACTGTATTATCGCACTGTATCCGCGAGCTGTATTATCCCGTATTATTTTCTTGAGTCCTCGCTTCGCTCGTTGCGCGAGGAGTGGGGAGTTTGGTTATTTTGACAAGGAATTTTATATCAAACAAGCAGAACCCGACAGACGTCCTGCACTCTCTTCCTTCACTCTCTTTTTCCCCTCATTCTCTCTTCCTCTTATTCCATCTCTCTTTCCTCCTCGCTTTTTCTCTCCCTCTTTTATCCCGACCTCTCTTTTTTCCTCCCTTTTTTCCATTTCTCTTTCCCTTTCTCATTTCCCCTTACCCTTCCCCCTTCTTTCTCTTTCCCCTTCTTTCTCGTTTCCCTCCTCTTATTTCCACTTTCATTCTTTCCCCTCTCTCTTTCTCCCAGTTATTTTCTCCCCCTCTCTCATTTACCATTTCTCCCTTTCCCTCCTCTCTCTTTTCTCTTATTTCTCTTTTTCCACTTTCTCCCTTCTTATCTTTTTCTTTCCCATCTCCCTTTTGCCATCTATCTTTTCCTTTCCTTTCCTCTCTTTTCCCCTCACTTACCCTACTCACTCTTTCCCCGTACTCTCTTTTTGCCTTTTTCCTTTTCTCTTTTTAACTTTCTTTTTCCTCTCTCGTTTTACCCTTTCTCTTTTCCCCTACTCTCTCTCTTTTCACCTCTCTTTTTCCTCTCTCTTCCCTCTCTATATTTTCCTCTTTTCCTCTCTTCTTTTTTTCTTTTCTCTCTTTTCCTCTCTCTTTTCTCCCAAGAAAATGTGCGCGGGTAACAGTCGTTCATGAGAGTCTACCTCGGAGGGGCCGTGATATCATTGCCATATCCTGTGATAAAACATACACTACACTTTCGGTACAACTGAACATAGTAATTGACGCGCCCGGAATCATTAGTCAATTAATCAATCAATCTTTAGGGTGGTGATGCCAAGAAAACGTGCGCGGGTAACAGTCGTGCATGAGAGCCTATCTCGGAGGGGCCGTGATATCATTGCCACATCCTGCGATAAAACATGCACTACACTTACGACAATACTGGACTTAATAAGTGACGCGCCCGGAATCATTAGTCAATTAATCAATCAATCCTTAGTGTGGTGAAGCCAAGAAAACGTGCGCGGGTAACAGTCGTGCATGAGAGCCTACCTCGGAGGGGCCGTGACATCATTGCCACATCCTGTGATAAAACATACACTACACTTACGGTACAACTGAACTTAGGAATTGACGCGCCCGGAATCATTAGTCAATTAATCAATCAATCCTTAGGGTGGTGAAGCCAAGAAAACGTGCGCGGATAACAGACGTGCATGAGAGCCTACCTCGGAGGGGCCGTGACATCATTGCCATATCCTGTGATAAAACATACACTTCACTTACGGTACAACTGAACTTATTAATTGACGCGCCCGGAATCATTAGTCAATTAATCAATCAATCTTTAGTGTGGTGAAGCCAAGAAAACGTGCGCGGGTAACAGTCGTGCATGAGAGCCTACCTCGGAGGGGCCGTAACATCATTGCCATATTCTGTGATAAAACATACACTTCACTTACGGTACAACTGAACTTATTAATTGACGCGCCCGGAATCATTAGTCAATTAATCAATCAATCCTTAGTGTGGTGAAGCCAAGAAAACGTGCGCGGGAAACAGTCGTGCATGTGAGCCTACCTCGGAGGGGCCGTGATATCATTGCCACATCCTGTGATAAAACATACACTTCACTTACGGTACAACTGAACTTATTAATTGACGCGCCCGGAATCATTAGTCAATTAATCAATCAATCCTTAGTGTGGTGAAGCCAAGAAAACGTGCGCGTTTAACAGTCGTGCATGAGAGCCTACATCGGAGTGGCCGTAACATCATTGCCATATCCTGTGATAAAACATACACTACACCTACGGTACAACTGAACTTAGGAATTGACGCGCCCGGAATCATTAGTCAATTAATCAATCAATCCTTAGTGTGGTGAAGCCAAGAAAACGTGCGCGGGAAACAGTCGTGCATGAGAGCCTACTTCGGAAGGGCCGTGACATCATTGCCACATCCTGTGATAAAACATACACTACACTTACGGTACAAGTGACTTAGGAATTGACGCGCTCGGAATCATTAGTCAATTAATCAATCAATCCTTAGGGTGGTGAAGCCAAGAAAACGTGCGCGTTTAACAGTCGTGCATGAGAGCCTACCTCGGAGGGGCCGTGATATCATTGCCACATCCTGTGATAAAACATGCACTGCACTTACGGCAATACTGAACTTATTAATTGACGCGCCCGGAATCATTAGTCAATTAATCAATCAATCCTTAGTGTGGTGAAGCCAAGAAAACGTGCGCGTTTAACAGTCGTGCATGAGAGCCTACTTTGGAGGGGCCGTGACATCATTGCCACATCCTATGATAAAACAGACACTACACTTACGGTACAAGTGAACATAGGAATTGACGCGCCCGGAATCATTAGTCAATTAATCAATCAATCCTTAGTGTGGTGAAGCCAAGAAAACGTGCGCGGGAAACAGTCGTGCATGTGAGCCTACCTCGGAGGGGCCGTGATATCATTGCCACATCCTGTGATAAAACATACACTTCACTTACGGTACAACTGAACTTATTAATTGACGCGCCCGGAATCATTAGTCAATTAATCAATCAATCCTTAGTGTGGTGAAGCCAAGAAAACGTGCGCGTTTAACAGTCGTGCATGAGAGCCTACATCGGAGGGGCCGTAACATCATTGCCATATCCTGTGATAAAACATACACTACACCTACGGTACAACTGAACTTAGGAATTGACGCGCCCGGAATCATTAGTCAATTAATCAATCAATCCTTAGGGTGGTGAAGCCAAGAAAACGTGCGCGGGAAACAGTCGTGCATGAGAGCCTACTTCGGAAGGGCCGTGACATCATTGCCACATCCTGTGATAAAACATACACTACACTTACGGTACAAGTGACTTAGGAATTGACGCGCTCGGAATCATTAGTCAATTAATCAATCAATCCTTAGGGTGGTGAAGCCAAGAAAACGTGCGCGTTTAACAGTCGTGCATGAGAGCCTACCTCGGAGGGGCCGTGATATCATTGCCACATCCTGTGATAAAACATACACTACACTTACGGTACAAGTGACTTAGGAATTGACGCGCTCGGAATCATTAGTCAATTAATCAATCAATCCTTAGGGTGGTGAAGCCAAGAAAACGTGCGCGTTTAACAGTCGTGCATGAGAGCCTACCTCGGAGGGGCCGTGATATCATTGCCACATCCTGTGATAAAACATACACTTCACTTACGGTACAACTGAACTTATTAATTGACGCGCCCGGAATCATTAGTCAATTAATCAATCAATCCTTAGTGTGGTGAAGCCAAGAAAACGTGCGCGTTTAACAGTCGTGCATGAGAGCCTACTTTGGAGGGGCCGTGACATCATTGCCACAACCTATGATAAAACAGACACTACACTTACGGTACAAGTGAACATAGGAATTGACGCGCCCGGAATCATTAGTCAATTAATCAATCAATCCTTAGTGTGGTGAAGCCAAGAAAACGTGCGCGGGAAACAGTCGTGCATGTGAGCCTACCTCGGAGGGGCCGTGATATCATTGCCACATCCTGTGATAAAACATACACTTCACTTACGGTACAACTGAACTTATTAATTGACGCGCCCGGAATCATTAGTCAATTAATCAATCAATCCTTAGGGTGGTGAAGCCAAGAAAACGTGCGCGTTTAACAGTCGTGCATGAGAGCCTACATCGGAGGGGCCGTAACATCATTGCCATATCCTGTATACTACACGGTACAGCTGAACTTAGGAATTGACGCGCGGAATCATTGATGAATTATTCATTAATCCTTAAATTGGTGAAGCCAGAAAACGTGCGCGGGAAACAGTCGTGCATGAGCCTACTTCAGAGGGCCGACATCATTGCCACATCCTGTGATAAAACATACAATTCACTTACGGTACAACTGAACTTATTAATTGACGCGCCCGGAATCATTAGTCAATTAATCAATCAATCTTTAGTGTGGTGAAGCCAAGAAAACGTGCGCGGATAACAGTCGTGCATGAGAGCCTACCTCGGAGGGGCCGTGATATCATTGCCACATCCTGTGATAAAACATGCACTACACTTACGGTACAACTGAACTTAGGAATTGACGCGCCCGGAATCATTAGTCAATTAATCAATCAATCCTTTGGGTGGTGAAGCCAAGAAAACGTGCGCGGGAAACAGTCGTGCATGCGAGCCTACTTCGGAGGCCCCGTGATATCATTGCCACATCTTGCGATAAAACATGCACTGCACTTTCGGCAATACTGAACTTATTAATTGACGCGCCCGGAATCATTAGTCAATTAATCAATCAATCCTTAGTGTGGTGAAGCCAAGAAAACGTGCGCGTTTAACAGTCGTGCATGTGAGCCTACCTCGGAGGGGCCGACGATATCATTGCCACATCCTGTGATAAAACATACACTTCACTTACGGTACAACTGAACTTATTAATTGACGCGCCCGGAATCATTAGTCAATTAATCGAAGTAATCTTTAGTGTGGTGAAGCCAAGAAAACGTGCGCGGATAACAGTCGTACATGAGCCTCCTCGGAGGGCCGTGATATCATTGCCACATCCTGTGATAAAACATGCACTACACTTACGGTACAACTGAACTTAGGAATTGACGCGCCGGAATCATTAGTCAATTAATCAATCAATCCTTTGGTGAAGCCAAGAAAACGTGCGCGGGAAACAGTCGTGCATGTGAGCCTACCTCGGAGGGGCCGTGATATCATTGCCACATCCTGTGATAAAACATACACTTCACTTACGGTACAACTGAACTTATTAATTGACGCGCCCGGAATCATTAGTCAATTAATCAATCAATCCTTAGTGTGGTGAAGCCAAGAAAACGTGCGCGTTTAACAGTCGTGCATGAGAGCCTACCTCGGAGGGGCCGTGATACCATTGCGACATCCAGTGATAAAACATGCACTGCACTTACGGCAATACTGAACTTATTAATTGACGCGCCCGGAATCATTAGTCAATTAATCAATCAATCCTTAGTGTGGTGAAGCCAAGAAAGCGTGCGCGGATAACAGTCGTGCATGCGAGCCTACCTCGGAGGGACCGTAACATCATTGCCATATCCTATGATAAAACATGCACTGCACTTACGGCAATACTGAACTTATTAATTGACGCGCCCGGAATCATTAGTCAATTAATCAATCAATCCTTAGTGTGGTGAAGCCAAGAAAGCGTGCGCGGATAACAGTCGTGCATGCGAGCCTACCTCGGAGGGACCGTAACATCATTGCCATATCCTATGATAAAACATGCACTGCACTTACGGCAATACTGAACTTATTAATTGACGCGCCCGGAATCATTAGTCAATTAATCAATCAATCCTTAGTGTGGTGAAGCCAAGAAAGCGTGCGCGGATAACAGTCGTGCATGCGAGCCTACCTCGGAGGGACCGTAACATCATTGCCATATCCTATGATAAAACATGCACTGCACTTACGGCAATACTGAACTTATTTATTGACGCGCCCGGAATCATTAGTCAATTAATCAATCAATCCTTAGTGTGGTGAAGCCAAGAAAGCGTGCGCGGATAACAGTCGTGCATGAGAGCCTACCTCGGAGGGGCCGTGATATCATTGCCACATCCTGTGATAAAACATACACTACACTTACGGTACAACTGAACTTAGGAATTGACGCGCCCGGAATCATTAGTCAATTAATCAATCAATCCTTAGTGCGGTGAAGCCAAGAAAGCGTGTGCGGGTTACAGTCGTGCATGAGAGCCTACCTCGGAGGGGCCGTAACATCATTGCCATATCCTGTGATAAAACATACACTTCACTTACGGTACAACTGAACTTAGGAATTGACGCGCCCGGAATCATTAGTCAATTAATCAATCAATCCTTAGGGTGGTGAAACCAAGAAAACGTGCGCGGGAAACAGTCGTGCATGAGAGCCTACTTCGGAAGGGCCGTGACATCATTGCCACATCCTGTGATAAAACATACACTACACTTACGGTACAAGTGACTTAGGAATTGACGCGCTCAGAATCAATAGTCAATTAATCAATCAATCCTTAGGGTGGTGAAGCCAAGAAAACGTGCGCGGGAAACAGTCGTGCATGAGAGCCTACCTCGGAGGGGCCGTAACATCATTGCCATATCCTGTGATAAAACATACACTACACTTACGGTACAACTGAACTTAGGAATTGACGCGCCCGGAATCATTAATCAATTAATCAATCAATCCTTAGGGTGGTGAAGCCAAGAAAACGTGCGCGGGAAACAGTCGTGCATGCGAGCCTACCTCGGAGGGACCGTGATGTCGTTGGTGGCGTAGCCGGAGCACATGTCGGAGGCGAAGGCGCTGCCGGAGGGGCAGGAGCGACCGATGACGCTTCCGGGGCTGCGGATGGCCTCGCACCACAAGAGCAGCGCTCGGTTGTGGCTGCAGAGGAACTGGTTGGTGCACAAAGCAGGGTCCGTGTCTGCCACAGAAACACACCGTCAATAGTGGATCAGGGTATCAATTGGTGGCACTGCTGTGCATCTGACCAGGAGACTGACGTGTGTGCCAACATGTCGCCTGACATGTGTGATCGGGTAATACATGTGAGTGTAAGTGTGAATAAGTAAGGGGAGAGGATAAGACAAGGAAGAGGAAGGAAAAATCGTGTGCGGTCCGTGGCCGGTTTTTTAGAGTTGTAGAGCTCTGGCATTTCATCTGGGATTGATTGCAGAAACTGTGGAAAACTACCGATCAGAACACCCGGCCGCCATTATTATTCTCCAGATAGCGGTTGAATTCGACCTACGTAGAGACGAAACTGCCACCATTGGCGGGACTGCACCACTATACAGCGGTTTTTACAGAGCTGCCTCGCAACGTCACTCCATACCCGTCACCACGGTAGTAGGTTTTTCGCGTCTTTCTGAGACGTGCCGCTAGGTGTCGCACATTCGCGATCGTATCAAGCAGTGCTGCAAATGAAGCGACTCTAGCGGTACGACTGTGAAAGGCGCGAAAAATCGTGCCTAAATGCCACCGGAGTGACGGGCCTTGAGTAGCCTTGAGAGGCAGCTCTATAAAAACTGCAGGATAGGGGTGCAGTCCCGCCAGTGGTGGCAGTTGCGTCTCTACGTCGGTCGAATTCAACCGCTATCTGGAGGATAATTATGGCGGCCGGGTGCTCTGATCGGTAGTTTCCCGTGGTTTCTCCGATCAACACCAGGCGAATGCCGGAGCAGTACCCTACCAAACGGGCCACGGACCGCGCGCGATCTGTCCTTCCTCTTCCTTGTCCTATCCTCTCTCCTTAAACACACACACACACACACACACACTAACATGCACTACACTACCACATATTCCGGGAGACCGGTCGGGAGCTTAGAGCTTGTCCACACTGGGGTGGTACCCCGCTGGTGGGACAGTCCTGGATAGGGGGAAACCCTCCTAACCGACGGTAGGTCGGCGCGGGATCTCACCAACCAGCGGGGGAAGATCACCGCCATCTCCCAAGGAAACATGCACTACACTTACGGGACTAATGACCGAATCAGTTGACGCGCCCGGAAACACGGAAAAATCCATCTCCCTATTCTGTTGATGTGCATTGCGAATTTAATGTATATGTACATTATATACATTTTCTACTTAACGAAAACACAAGTACAGCCACGCCCTGGAAGAAGGGAGCTGCGAGCTCTTACCGAACGCCGAGCAGCCGGGCTGGATGAAGGTGCCGTCGTTGGCATAGTAGTCAGCCATGCCCACGGCCATAGGAGTGCCGAACCTAACAGCGTCCGTATGCAAGCCCACGACGACCTCAGCGTTGTCTGCACCCACGCCGTGCTGACAGCGCCACGGCACCGAGAACAGCGGTCCTGCGGGGTCCAGTGCTGCCAAAACACGGAATACAAAACAAACTTTAAAAAAATCGTTGCGCCTTTAAGACAAAACGGCTCATAGCCTTTCTTAGGGAATCGAGTGATTCATACATCTTAAGTAATTCTGTCTTATGTTTTTATCTTTCGACTCCCAACATCGCAGCCAATCAAAGACTTATTCTTTTGACCGGAGGCTCGAAGACTATTAGCCCTTTTTGGGGGATCAAACGATTCCTGAATTAAGTTTTTTATATTTCGTCTCCTAATGTCGCAGCCAATCAGTGACGTTTATTCTTTTGATCAGGAGCAAGACGACTTTTAGCCCTTTTTGGGGGATCAAGCGAGTCCTGCCTTACGTCTTTACCTTTTGTCTCTTATCGTCGCAACCAATCAATGAGCTTTATTTTTTTGGCCAGGGGCAAGACGACTCTTAGCTCTTCTTGGGGTATCGAGCGAGTCATTCACTTTAAGTAATCTACCTTAAGGTTTTTATATTTCGTCGCAGAGAATCATTGCTTTTTAAACTTTTGACTAAGGGCTCGACGACTCTCAGCTCTTTTTGGGGGATCGAGCGATTCATACATCTTAAGTAATCCTGCCTGAAATTTTTATCTTTTGAAAACTATTAATAATCAATATATTATTAATCCTTTCCGTCTTTCCTTTCTGGGTGTGATGTGTGATCTAGAGTCTCTGGTAGCTCTGAGGATTTTAAGGGGAAACGAGTGCGGAGTCAGGGGAAGTAGCCCGTGCCCGTAGGAGCGCCGGACTCCCCTGGCGGGTAAGTAGCTCGTGCGGGCGCGGTTTGACGCGTCTGATTGGAAGCTAAGAAACGAGTGTGTCGCGCCACTCACCCACAAGGAAGGGGACCTTGAGAGCGGCGAGGAGGCTGGCAATGTAGCCGCAGAGGTGAGCGCCCAAACTGTGGCCCACGAAGATCATCGAGGTGACGATGCCGCCGCTGGCCAGCGAAAAGTTGTCGAAAGCTTTCGCCAATCGCGCCGCGATGTACGGCATCTGACAGACCAACCACGAGTACTCCTGTTGGGTAGACCACTCCACCACTATCAGGTTGTAGGCGTTGTTGACGTTGTACGCTATGACACAAAATTTCTTAAGCGTAACTTGGACGGAAACATTATTACTTGCAGAGGCGGGTCCAGCCGATCTTTTTTCTTGGGGGGGGGGGCAGCATAGGGCACAAATCTATCCCTCCTCTATGGGGCGGAGCTGTCATAGATTTTAGTTACATAATAAACATATTAGTTATTACTTATTATATTTTACAGGATGAATCACGTAACTTTGGCACTTCCTGCAATTTTTGAACGGTTGAAGTTATTGCAACGTATTTTTCACAGAAGTGCATGAGGGAATGGGGCTAGTTTGTACATACTTCCGTTTCCATTTAATAACTTTATTTGAGGAGATGTTGAAGTTACTTTGATTTTTCAAATGAAACAATACGTTTTTTGAATCTATCTTGGTGAGCGCAAAAAGACGAATCCAATTATATACATATTTATCCTTGAAAATCGATTTTATTACATGGGAGTTTTTTTGTTTTTTTTTCTCCCTTTCAAAATTCAAAATTTATTGCTTATTTATCCTTGAAAATCGATTTTATTACATGGGAGTTTTTTGTTGTTTTTTTCTCCCTTTCAAAATTCAAAATTTATTGCTTATTTATCCTTGAAAATCGATTTTATTACATGGGAGTTTTTTTGTTTTTTTCTTCTCCCTTTCAAAATTCAAAACTTAAGTAGTATATGATTTAGTGTAGGGATCACAGAATTTTGAAAATGTGCACAAAATTCACTTTTCCCCATAGCCCGTCATACGCAGTTTTTAACTGTTTTTTGACGTAAATAAATAAATAAATAAATAAATAAATACATTTTTTCATATGTTAGATAAGCGTTTTTTTTTTTTTAGTAATTTTGAGTTTTGCGACTCGGTGTTTAACGGATGTTCTAATGTCACGAGCACTCGTTAGTAGGGAGTGCGTTGCGTGACTTTGGGTGGTGGACTGATACATTCAAAATATCCGTTAAATACGAGTCGCAAAAAAATCATAATTTCTTCAAAAAACGTTTATCTAACACATGGCAATATTTATATCATTGGATTCGTCGTTTTACGCTCGTCATGATAGACTAAAAAATATTCATAGTTCCATTTGAAAAAGAAACAAAGTTACCTCATTATCTCGGAAAATACTAGTGATAAAATGGAAACCAATACATACATCAGTTAACCCCATTCCCTCATGCACTTCGTGAAAACTGTTTTGCAATAACTTCAACCGTTCAAAAATTACAGGAGGAGTTAAAGTTACATGATTCCCCCTGTGTATAATTTTTGTAGTGCATATGACTATACAATATTATTTTTACTATTATAATATTATTATACAATATATTGCTATACAATATTATGTTTAAATATATTGCATAATTCTAACATAAATATTTAAATCATTTTTGCCAAATAAAGGAAGACGACAAACGAAAAATCTAGGCATTTGGGGGGGGGGGGCATGGCCCAAATGCCCCCCTGGATCCGCCACCAATTCCTTTCATTATTATTATTATTATTATTATTATTATTATTATTATTATTATTATTACTGTTATTATTTTTATCATTGTTATTATAATACGTAATATTTGACTCTTCAACCGGAAACTCCCGGTATATGCCCACTTGCTCTATCCGGGCGCGTTTCTCGGCTGAGACAGTCAATTCTTTGAACAGTCAAACATTTATAACAATCACTTCTGCTAAGTAGCTATGGGGTTGCAACACTAGTTGGCAGTTGTGAAACGGGAAACATTTTTTCGCAATCCTTTACCCTATCCGGGTACGTTTCTCGGCTGAGATAGTCAATTCTTTGAACAGTCAAACATTTATAACAATCACTTCTGCAAAATAGCTATGGGGTTGCAACACTAGTTGGCAGTTGTGAAACGGGAAACATTTTTTCGCAATTCTTTAACCACAACTGTGACCAGTTGGTGAACTGTAAAGTATTATTATTATTATTATTATTATTATTATTATTATTATTATTATTATTATTATTATTATTATTATTATTATTATTATTATTATTATTATTATTATTATTATTATTATTATTATTTAGAGACAATGTCTGCACAGATCTCATTTCTGAAGCGAAATGAAAATGGATAGAGCACTATGAGAAGTTATGGATTAGACCAGGCACAAAGATGAGCAATACAGTAAATGAGATTCAAGAAATGCCTTCACAGATACTCAAAGAAGAGCCGGAAAGGGTACTAATAAAAGTTGAAAATCGAAAAAGAGCAGGAGCGGATGAAATTTCCATGGAATTACTAATAAAATATGGCGGAGAAGAATTCAAGGACATGATAGACATTTTAATAAAGTCTGTGAAGAATGTTGGCAAAAGAACGGCTGACAGGTGTAAAAAATTTGCACAAGATAGGAGCAAAAACATATTGTAACAATTGGAAAGCAATAACTCTCTTACGCACAGCATAAAACCTTTTTGCCAACACACTATGAAACAGACTGAACGAGTACAGTGAAACATTACTGAGAGAAGAACAGAATGGATTCGGAAGAGGAATGAGTACAAATGATGCGATGTTTACATTAAAAAACAATCCTTGACAGATGCAACGAAATTATTATTAATAAACTTTGAGAAAACATATGATAGAGTAGGCAGTGAATTAATGTGTAAAATACTAGAAAAAGGAAACATATCTCTAGATATTAGAAAAGGAATCCAAATTCTTTACACTGACTCTCATATGAAGATAAAAATGTGCAATGGGAGTGTGTCAACATCTTTCACAACAAACTCAGGATAAGACAGAGATGTGACCTGTCACCATGCCTGTTCAACATTTATGCCAACCATATAATCAAGGAATGGAAACAAACTATAAGAAAGGGAATAAATATCAGAAAAAAACAGAAGATACAAACAATCCTGTACGCAGGTGACATAGTCTTAATAATGGAATCAGAAGATGACTTGCAAATTGCAGCACACGAAGTATATAAAATAGCACAGAAACGTAATTTCCACAAACAAGGCAAAAGCAATAGTACAGTCAAATGGTATCTGGTTCGAGAAAAAAAAAAGGAAGTTTTTTCTCAACGGTTCTATATGTTTTAAGAGTTGTGAATTCCAATTTGATGTTTGCCACCTCAAAAAAGGTCGACTTCATAGAATAAATTGAAAAAAAAGTTCTATTTTTAGATTTTCATTTATATCATCACAACTATGCGTTTTAGTGAAACAATTGTCACTTACAAAGTTAAAGCCGATAAACTTTTCTACAAAGCACAATTATTAACTTTAATTTTCTGAAAAACAGGTTAGGGGTTAGGGCGCGCCGAAAAACTTTAACTTTTGAGGTCCCTGACCAAAGTGTAAAGGAAGGAAGGAAGTAATAAGAGCCAAAATTTATTGCTTATTTATCTTTGAAAATAGATTTTATTACATGGGAGTTTCTTTTCTCCCTTTGAAAATTCAAAATTTATTGCTTATTTACCCTTGAAAATAGATTTTTTACATGGGAGTTTTTTTTCTCCCTTTCAAAATTCAAAATTTATTGCTTGTTTATCCTTGAAAATAGATTTTATTACATGGGAGTTTTTTTTCTCCCTTTCAAAAAATTCAAAATTTAAGTAGTATATGACTTAGTGTAGGGATCACAGAATTTTGAAAATGTGCACACAATTCACTTTTCCCCATAGCACGTCATAAGCAGTTTTAACTGTTTTTGACGTAAAATAAAAAAAAATAAAAAAGTGAGAGAAGAGCTCTTTCCAGTCATCCTACATCGCGGCGACGTACTAGTTTCACCTAATCGTGCTTGACAACTGTCATTGTCAACAAATAATTGCAACTGTTAAATGGCAATGTTAAAAGGCCTTCACACTATCCAATAACAGAGTTTAATCAAAAACGTTGGAAATATATTTTTGAACATTTTGAAAAGTCCCAGGGACTTCATATAAAGTACTCCACAAATTTAAAATATCGGTTACAAATTCAAAGGGCAGCAACATCGATTGAGATATATCGATGTTGGAGAAAATCGGCTGAACAGTTTAGCCGCTAGCGTTGTACACGGACGGACGGACGGACAGGCGTTTTGCCGTCAGACGTTTTGCCATCGATTTTTCTCCTACATCACGTGTCAAAGGATTTTTTTAAATTTAGCATATGGATTTATCAACTTTTTCGTTGCCTGGACCCTGTAATAAGAGTTTTCTGCCGAAAACTCCCGCTTTTCCGCGCAGCATTATATAACTTTCTACTGTGGTGGCGGTAGCGAAAAAGTAAAAATTCTTAGAGCAATTAACAAATCATTGAGTAGCTTGTTGGATGATACAAAATTAACCCACTACATTTATCAACAAAAAGAAACTACTAACTTATTTTTCAGTCTAGGTGACTTTTGGTCTGAAGAAGGTCACAAATTACGGATATCCGAAAACCAATGTACTTTTTTATTATACTTTTCACTCTAAAATAAAAATCAACCAAATAAAAATTTCGAGCTCAAACCAACACACAGATTTTACGTGAGTAATTTGAGTTTTTTAATGTGAAGATTTGAGTTGTAATTTGGAGTTGAGGAGTAATTTGAGTTTTTTATGTGAGGATATTATCGTCAAAATGGACGATAATATCGCACATCGGCAATCGCACGACGTTTTGCGTCTTTATTGGTCCTTCCGCTAGAGTCGCTTGATCTGCAGCGCTGCTTCATACGGTCGCGATAATGCGATATCTTGCGGCAGGTTTAAGAAAGACGTAAAAGTGCCTTATTCCATCTTGAAGATAATACCCTCAAATGCCACAAAAAAAACAGTATAACTAATCCTTGCTAAATACATCAATGTTTACATAAACATATCGATGTTTTTAAAACATTGACATCCATGGACACACAAGCATGACATTCTTGGACACGCTAGGCATATGCTAGGAGGTCCTCTTGAGAAGGTAATAAAATGCTGTTTATGAAGTAAATCTTATGATGTCACAGTGGCGAATTCCCCGATACACCGCGTTTACTGCCGGTTTACCTTGTAATTCGAAGTGTATAAGAAATATTTTATAAATGTGGTAAAATCTCGCCACTATGACGTCACCCTTTTTATCCCAGCCTTAATATACACGCAATGCAGCCTTGAAAAATTAGATTTCTACCATCCACTACGTTCGAAGTGTAGTTGGCGCTAAAGGCAGTTTTCAACCACCCGGGAATGAAGCATGTCGTGTTGCGAGATTTATTCCAATGACCTTAATATACACGCAATGCAGCCTTGAAAAATTAGATTTCTACCATCCACTACGTTCGAAGTGTAGTTGGCGCTAAAGGCAGTTTTCGACCACCCGGGAATGAAGCATGTCGTGTTGCGCGATTTATTCCAATGACCTTAATATACACGCAATGCAGCCTTGAAAAATTAGATTTCTACCATCCACTACGTTCGAAGTGTAGTTGGCGCTAAAGGCAGTTTTCGATCACCCGGGAATGAAGCATGTCGTGTTGCGAGATTTATTCCAATGACCTTAATATACACGCAATGCAGCCTTGAAAAATTAGATTTCTACCATCCACTACGTTCGAAGTGTAGTTGGCGCTAAAGGCAGTTTTCGACCACCCGGGAATGAAGCATGTCGTGTTGCGAGATTTATTCCAATGACCTTAATATACACGCAATGCAGCCTTGAAAAATTAGATTTCTACCATCCACTACGTTCGAAGTGTAGTTGGCGCTAAAGGCAGTTTTCGACCACCCGGGAATGAAGCATGTCGTGTTGCGAGATTTATTCCAATGACCTTAATATACACGCAATGCAGCCTTGAAAAATTAGATTTCTACCATCCACTACGTTCGAAGTGTAGTTGGCGCTAAAGGCAGTTTTCGACCACCCGGGAATGAAGCATGTCGTGTTGCGAGATTTATTCCAATGACCTTAATATACACGCAATGCAGCCTTGAAAAATTAGATTTCTACCATCCACTACGTTCGAAGTGTAGTTGGCGCTAAAGGCAGTTTTCGACCACCCGGGAATGAAGCATGTCGTGTTGCGAGATTTATTCAATGACCTTAATATACACGCAATGCAGCCTTGAAAAATTAGATTTCTACCATCCACTACGTTCGAAGTGTAGTTGGCGCTAAAGGCAGTTTTCGACCACCCGGGAATGAAGCATGTCGTGTTGCGAGATTTATTCCAATGACCTTAATATACACGCAATGCAGCCTTGAAAAATTAGATTTCTACCATCCACTACGTTCAGTGTAGTTGGCGCTAAAGGCAGTTTTCGACCACCCGGGAATGAAGCATGTCGTGTTGCGAGATTTATTCCAATGCCCTTAATATACACGCAATGCAGCCTTGAAAAATTAGATTTCTACCATCCACTACGTTCGAAGTGTAGTTGGCGCTAAAGGCAGTTTTCGATCACCCGGGAATGAAGCATGTCGTGTTGCGAGATTTATTCCAATGACCTTAATATACACGCAATGCAGCCTTGAAAAATTAGATTTCTACCATCCACTACGGTCGAAGTGTAGTTGGCGCTAAAGGCAGTTTTCGACCACCCGGGAATGAAGCATGTCGTGTTGCGAGATTTATTCCAATGACCTTAATATCCACGCAATGCAGCCTTGAAAAATTAGATTTCTACCATCCACTACGTTCGAAGTGTAGTTGGCGCTAAAGGCAGTTTTCGACCACCCGGGAATGAAGCATGTCGTGTTGCGAGATTTATTCCAATGACCTTAATATACACGCAATGCAGCCTTGAAAAATTAGATTTCTACCATCCACTACGTTCGAAGTGTAGTTGGCGCTAAAGGCAGTTTTCGACCACCCGGGAATGAAGCATGTCGTGTTGCGAGATTTATTCCAATGACCTCCTGTGAACAGGTCGTTCATGTTCTCCAAAGTTGCTTCTTGGTAGTCGGTTCTTTTGGGCCTGAGAAAAGAAAGAAAAAAAGTGGAAAAAATATCGCATTTTATGAATTCTAGAACCGAATTCTCTGAATCTAAATTTAATCTTATTGTATGATTTCAATGAATCGTAATAGTTAGTTACAACACTGTAGGCTTTACTTGGCTAGAATGTACGAATCATACATTACAAACTAAGTTACACTGCTTCATGAATTTTAAATCATGGCGAAGTAAGATAAATTTCTATAAAATTGGAAATTTCATTTCAAATTGCTAATTAACTCTGTATGATACCTAATGGTTTGCAGATTTAAATTATTCAACCCAATGAAATTAGATTTACAAAACGTTCAATTTCGTTCCTAACGAAAATATAATTTCGCGTATCTGTATAGTTAAAATCTTTTCTGTATTAAAAAAGTGAATAAGTGATTACGAGCACATGATTATAGTAGTAGCTATACTCACCCATAAAAATAATACATTTTGATTTCTGAAGTTTGCGCAGCCACTGAAATGAAAGATGCATATCATGAATGCACATTGTACAAAATCAATTAATACATCAATTTAAATAAGTTGTAAACAGTGTATTGATTAATTAAAATAAGGTACACTCTGTGAATATAAGTTATAAATCAATATATTTAAAAATATTTTTGTGTAAAATTATCTCCATATTTTATGAGTTAAGGGCCACGTTGGTGCAATTTTTGAGAAACTATCGATTCAAACCCCGTAGTCAGGACGTGACGAAAAATGATATAGGGCAAATTAGACGCACATGCAACATAGCACCATGCGTAACCATGGCCTGGAATGGCCTGGACGCTACCGAAATCCTTCAAATCAAATGTTTGGGACACGAGTTTGTTTTTTTTAATTTGTTGCGTCTACCATTTTGACACAACGCGTCTCCAAGCCCGTTAAGGGGCGTTGAGCGCTTTGCGCTGGGGAATAATCCTCAATTACCTTTCTGTCATGTCGCGTCACGTCGCAGTCAGTTGTCAAGAGGACCGCCAGGCAGCATCTCCGCGTACGCGCCTCCTGCTACGCGCTCCTGCGTCGCTACCCAGCGGCCAGAATTGGGAAGGAATAAGGATAGGGGCAGGGTTTAAGACACTTCACAAGGGTTGGACTAGCCCTTGTGAAGCAGCCGAACTCGTTTTGTTGGAACAAATCACATGAGATTCGACGGGAATCGAACCCTCAGTGGTGAATGGCTAGTGACTTCGCTATGAGCCACGAGCGAGGATTTATTTGTACGTCTTATCTCATATTGTGATCGGGAAGATTCCGCTGCACGGGCTGTCAGAAGCGTCCAAATTTTGGTCCGTAGGAAGCTATTTTTACTTTGAAACAGTGATATTCAAATGTTCACATGGATCCAAATGTTTACATTTTTGTATCAAAATGAACTGATGGTAGTTATTTATGTTACGAGCAGTAAAAGTGGTATTTTATTTTGCAAATAGAAAGGTTTGCGACACGTGGCCGATAGGTCGAATGGCGCAGTCCTACGAGCAAAATAAAATCACTTTAACCAGGTGTGTCACACATTATATTTTACATTCCAAACCCTAATTCCTTACCAATTCTGGCCAATGGGTAGTAACGCAGAAGCGCGTGGTAGGTGGCGCGTACGCGAAGATCCTATAGGATTTTCCTAAGGATGAGCCAAAGTGATAGTTCGCGAAAACAAGTGAACATCACATGTAATTCAGAGAAGTATCCCTCCGCCGCGACAGCTGTTCAGCCACGCCCCTTCGTAAAGTGCTAATGGCTCCTGTGAAAACATCCCTATGCAGAAGTCTAAGAGTTTCCCTGAGGTATATGCACGTACGCGAGTCCGAGAAATATTTAAATTTAGTTATGTATGTGGAAAATCTCTTAACATGCTCTCACAATCAGTAAAAGGAAACTGCCACAATGTAAATAGAAAACAAAAATGATTTTAAGCCGGAAACACGGTCACCGGTACGCATCTCGCATTCAAGTCTCGGTTTTAAAATAAACATAATATTCATCACACAAAAAGTAAATTTAATGTAATGTTTATAGAAAAAAAGAATTTTTACAGAAGAGCACACAACACTGCACTTCCTAATTTCAATTATTTCTCGTGGCGCACTATATATTTTGTCGGACGAGGACATCACAAAAGGAAGCGTCGACGCCATTTACAAGTTAACCAACTACAAACGAACGAATGCTGGAAGGGAGTCTAATGCACTGCCTACGGGCAGTCTCCCCGCAAAAATAACCCGTACGAATATATATATATATATATATATATATATATATATATATATATATATATATATATATATATGATATGAGTTCTAGGGCACAACGACCACAGAACCTTCAGTGATGTTGCCAGCACTAGCAGTCACTTTGGCTCATCCTTAAGAAAATCGCCCTATACCTGGCAGTCCTCTTGACAACTGACTGTGACGAGACGTGACGGATATGGCACACTATTAATGGAGGGTTACTCTGAAAGTGCAAAGCGCTCAACGACCTCCAAGGGGCTTGGAGACGCGTTGCGTCAATTGTAGACTGTAGTAAAATTAAAAAACAACAACATAAATTGCGTTTAAATTACCTTCACAACCTGTTTTACAAATAAAGGTGGAGTTGACGAAGCTGATAGAGTCCATCACAACTTTTGAAAAGACTGAGTCGGATGAGAACATATTCAGTAATAAGCCAGAAATAGAGTTGCTACAAGTTCCTGGAAATTAGAGCACTTGTTAACATACAAAGAAAAAATCAGAAAAATTAGTAGTTCTCATTAATATTTCAAAATATGTCGTAAGATTAGCAAAAAAAATTTCATTTGATTTGATAATCTTACTATGAACTATGAATGTGCTCTATAACTGAGTGTTTTTATTACGTGATAGGTTTTGTATTTTTGATATGCAAGTTGTTACGAGTGATAAAATCTTAAACTGTATAAATTTCACAGTACTGAATTCGAATTTTTTTAATAGTTTTTATTTCCTTGTTCAACATTATTATGCATTTCAAGGGTTTTTGATACATAGTATACATAGATTGATACATAGTATACAATTTTGTTGTATTTACATTTCATCATGCATGAACAATGTTAGAAGACTAATACTTACAATATAAACAATAACAACTAAGGATACTCAGGAAGGGTCCTTCAGAAAAATGCATACAATATTTGAATTAAAAACATAAATATTTAATTCGAATGAAGCAAAATTGTATTTCATTAGAACAAATTTTATGTTTCAAATATGAAAATATTAATTTTAAATATACTGTTTGTCGATCTTTAATAATAAATAGTAATAAAGTAAAATTTGTTAAAGAAAAATATTACAAACTAAATGGATAGAAAGTAAAAAAACAACTTATTCTTACAAGAAAAGTGGAACATGCTGGATCAGTTATGTACTTTTACTGAGATAATCTCCGTTACAATTCGCAGATATCGAGTCACATGGAATTCGAATATTCTCAATGACTGGTCGAAGAAAGTTACTCTCCATTCATTCTGCCTGAATTCCTATATCCCCTGACTTCAAAATATGGTTTTGCACTAATACTGTAGGGTGGACAATATGGGTATCGGAATAATCGTCTCATATATTATTTCAGTAGTATACATACCTTTTGCAGTTCTCACGGGTAACCAATATTTATGAATGCGGTCTCTAAAGAAAGAGAATTTCACAGAAACATGACGAATTGCACTTTTACGTAAAAAATATGAAGGATTTTTTAAAAAATTCATGTCAAATGCAACCCGCAACACGCGGTGGATCTTTTTAATCAATATCATTAAATAACTTCTAAACGAAGTGTTTTAGGCCTATAAAAACAAAACAAAAAAATAAACTAATGAGATCTTCTTGAACATTCTATTGTATTTTTGCTCGTTCGACGCTTCTCGATTCTACCCCACCTGTTCAGAGCCTGTGGAATCTGCAACTGCATGTGAAATGAAACTAATTATTTGATGTTCTACGCGATCAAATTACACAGATGTACCTCTCTGCTCGGTAATAGCGATAAATAAGCATAGTTTATATTGTAAAGGGTGTATTGTATTGTTATCAATTACAAGGAGACATGTAGAACAAGTGACGGAGGATAACAGGGTCTTGAAGAAAAATATACGTTACAGGCTTAATTCGGAAATGGAAAAATAGGGAAGATGTTGGGGTTTAACGCGTGAGAGTTCTCGCACGGGTACGCTAGTGTTACAAATTTCTAGAATAAGTAGAGGTGCTGCAGAGATCACTTTTTGCCTAAATAGATTGGAATTATGCAGTACCTTCTTTTATTCAAGATATCACTAATATGTAGTACTAATATGTACTTCCTTCAACACAAATAAAGCAGTAGTAACTTTTATTATCGTGGGTGCGTATGGTGTTGCCCATCAATAAGGAGTCTCGAGAAATTTAACAAATTATGAAACAAGAATTATAAATATTCAAAGATCTAGAAATCATCGAATAGAATGCTGAATCAGAAAGAAGAGAAAGTTTCCACAATTCAGAGTTAACAGTGAATATCTGACATGCTCCATTCTTATAAGTGTATCTTAGACTATTCGTATAAGAAATTTAAAGAAAACATTTGGTGCGGTTTTTGAGAAAATTTTGAAAACGTCGGGGGAGGGGGGTAACGTACCTCCAAATTCCAACAGAGGTTCTTTAATTTTGAAAAAATACTAAGCATGGTTTAGGGGCTGGAAGTGTTCACAGACGGACAGGAGACGGACGGACGGACGTTTCGCTTTCAGTTGTTTTTTCGGCAGCATCAAGGACCCACAAAACAGGGATTCTAGCCACGCGTGTTAGAGGATTTTTTCTCTCTTAGTTTAGCAACATGATTTATCCACCTTTTCATTATCAAGGCCCGGCAATGAATTTTTTCTGCCGAAAATCCACTCTTTTTTCTCGCAGCATTACATAACTTTCTCTATTCTACGTAAATTACTACGTAGGTACGTACTTATACCAGAAAGTAACTAGAGGAACTTCAGAACGGCACAGACTCTCTCGTAGCATGATGGAACATTACGTACGCACCTTTCCGACTCTTTGCCCATTGCACGTGGAGTTCCTCAAGGATCGATTTTAGGCCCTATTCTGTTCCTACTTTACGTTAACGATATGCCCTCGACGATTCGAAACGGAAGAACGGTTCTCTTCGCAGATGACACGAACATCCTTTGCAATAAAGAAACCGTAAATAGCACAATATCAGATGTTTCAAATTGGTTCCGAAATAACAAATTAATAGTAAACAAAAAGAAAACGGTTTTAATGCAGTTTTCCATTTCAAATAAACAAGTCTGTGCTCCATTGAAAATGAACGGGGTACCACTGACTGATGTTAAGGCAACAAAAATTTTTAGGTCTCTCAATTCAGTCAAACCTTAAATGGAACGTCCATTTAAATTAATTGAACACAAAATTAAGTTCATTATGCTACGCGTTCAGAATTCTTGCAAATTCAGTCAGCCTTCATGCTGCTCGTTGTGTATACTTCGCGAATGTTCATTCCCGCCTGAGATATGGCATAATATTCTGGGGAAATACATCTTATAGCTCCCAGACTTTTAGATTACAAAAACGAATTGTACGAATAATAACCAAATCCCACCCACGTGATTCATGTAAGCCTCTCTTCATTAATCTAGGAATTCTACCATTACCGTGTCTTTTTATTTACGAATCAGTGGTTTTTGTAAAAAAATGACTTGCTTAAGGGCGGGAATATATTTTCAGAAAACGCCGAAGTCTATTACTATAACACTCGACGTAGAAATCATATTCATCAGGTGACAGTATCAACAGCTCATTACAAAAAATTCACATACAATACATGTACATTATTTTACAACACTTTGCCAGATGACATTAAACGATTAAATTCAATAGAAAAGTTTAAATCCCAAGTGAAATCGTTTCTGCTGCATAACTGTTTCTATACAGTTAGAGACTATACTGAGCATCACAAGAAAAGTAACATTAATTTTAACAATGATACATAATGCATTATTTACCATTTGGACTGTATAAATGAGTATAAACAACCTGTAACAACTATTGTAACACAGCTTCCGGGTCAATGACCCCCATCTCGATCAGGATTTTCGTCCAGTTTCTCTGATCCATTGAGCAAATGCTGAGATGGCCCTTTGTTTTGCTTCTGGACATAAATGTAACTTCATTTTCTGTGCACGTCTTCTAGAATTCAGGGGAATACAATCATTCAAATTATAGATAGATAGAAATTTGTTCTACAATTGGGCAAATGATGCCCGGTGGCAGAATGCAAAATTACAATTACAAATAAAATAATATATAAAAAAATAAATATAAACAAACAAATTGACTGTCATTTCCTATATATGCAGATGGCATTTACATTCCTATACTAAACATTAAAATGCATACACACTACCATATAAATGAATAAACTTACATATTACACAAATATACATACATACATATATCGTTTCCATGTTGTCGCGGCAGGAAGTAATAAGAGCCAAAATTTATTGCTTATTTATCCTTGAAAATAGATTTTATTACATGGGAGTTTTTTTGTTTTTTTTCTCCCTTTCAAAATTCAAAATTTATTTCTTATTTATCCTTGAAAATAGATTTTATTACATGGGAGTTTTTTTATTTTTTTTCTCCCTTTCAAACATTCAAAATTTAATTAGTAGTGTAGGGATCAGAATTTTGAAAATCTGCACACAATTCACTTTTCCCCATAGCACGTCATACGCAGTTTTTAACTGTTTTTTTGACGTAAAATAAATAAATAGCAAATTTTTCTAATATCCTTGGTGTGGACTGGCCTTACGGTCTTGCTACATTCTCTGGCCAGCTACCATCTGTCGTCGCCCATAGTACATTTTTGGGACATTTTCTCAACTTTTCGATTTCTTAATAGTAGAACCGAAATATTATTTCAATAATATTAAAGAAGAGTGAAACCTCGTCCTAAATAGAAATTTTCATTTAAAAATTTGAAGCCGTTTAAAAAAATGGTGAATAAGAATTACTGTAAATGAGAAATTTGAAGCTCTTATTCACAGGAATCTGTTGAGATTTTGAAAAACTTTAATTAAAGTCCTTTGAAACACTTTCAATCTCTAATACAATAATGTACAGAAATTTTGGAAATGTGCATATTAAAGGCGTGACACAAATTTTAAAAAAATACATTGTAATTTTTGAAAAAATAAAAGAATAGACTAAAATGGACTTAACATCATATTAAACAGTGCCTTTACCACTATGCGTGCGAAAAGTTTGAAGAAAACATTTGGAGGCATTTTTGAGAAAATAGCGTTTTAGCGTTTCTTAAAATGCGGAATTTTGAGCTCATTTTAACAGAAAACGGTTGAATTTCGAGAAACTTTCCTTGACATTATTTAAAGCACATATACTGATAAGTACAATAACGTGAAGAAATCACTTCTAATGTAAATATTGTCGACGTGGGAGACAAGTAAAAAATACATTTTTCTAATTTAAAAACAAAAACAAAAAAAGGAATAGAGCAATACGACGTTTTTGTCATTGTATAGGGTTTGTTGGATTCTAACCCTACCGAACCTTTAAAGCAAAAAATTGGAGCCGTTTTTGAGAAAATCTTGTTTTTGTAAATGTTTAAAATTGTAGGTATTTCACACAGTATTGCACGAAAACTACAAACATTTTCAAAAAATCTACCTGACTTTTATGCAAGAACTATATATGGACAACAAATTTCTTTAAAAATATCTGTTTTCAATTTTGTAGTTCTAGGAAGACGCCGAAAAGACAGACGGACAGACGGACGGACGGTTTAAAAAAGGAACACTTTTTCGGTATCAGGGAACCCCAAAATTTGTTTTTTAGTTGAAATCTTGAAATCAATTTACCACAGCATTGCATATCTTTCTCTATACTATCTTTCTCTATACTCCGAGTATACGTATGTATACAAGAAAGTAAAACTGTTCACCATCTGATGCGGTTATATCTAACGGTCAAAATATTACTGATTAAATTTATTTAATGATATTAGCCTTTTAATATTCCAAATAATGTCACTAGAAAATAAATAATTCGTATATATCTAATATAAAATATATAGATGTATGTAATTACATACCTCTATACAGTTGTACATACATGAAAATACGCAAAATGGGACAAACATTTTTCTTTTATTTTTTAAACATGTCGCACCCATCAGAAAATCTGAAAAAATTCCAAAAGATAGTTGATTTTTAGGGCAACTTTTGAAAATTTTCTCGTGCACCCGGTGGAGGAAAAACGTTCTTTAAAAAATCCAATATTTTCAAATCCATTTAAAACTTTGAATTTCGAAGCGAATAACATTTTAAAAATTATTTTTCAAAAATTTAGCAAATATCACACAAAGAAGTTATATTTTCTTTGGAAATTCCTGTAGCCAATTTAATGAAAAAAATAAAATAACAAACACGTTTTTCGTTATTATGAAGGATGTGAGAGGGCAGGAATTAAGTCCGCGAAAAAAATGTTATCCGTGGTCACAATCCTTAGGAAAACGTTTATTCTCAATTCCAAGCGGGGGAAACTTTTATCATCTTATTCGGCTAGAGCCTTTACGTAATTCCTGCCTGTTTCATGTCTAAAAAATTTCATAGAATATTTCCCCTTTCTGCGCTTGCTATACGTTCTAGAATGTTATAAAATTTGAAACTAAATTATAAACTATGCGTTAAAGCTACAGTTTAAATGTAAAGTCATCTGAAACCTTTAGTTCCTTGTAGATACAAAAATTCACCGAAATCTGAAGTGGTATAATTTTTTGAAAGATACATCACTGAAAAAACAAACAAAAAACCAGTTTGTGGCAGTCTAATAATAGGATTGTCACGTGTTTACTGGCAATAAAATGCGCGGCTACTCTAGATATTCATTTTTGTCGTTTCATTCAAATTCTTCGGTGTTTCTACTTTTTCTTATGTTTATCTTTTTATTTTCCCAACATATTTTTCCCAAAATATCTCACCGGGCGTTGGTGGGGGGAACGGCCCCCATGCGACCTTTTGGATCAGCCATTGAAACGGAAATGACAGAAACAACTTATAAGAGCCCAAAATGTATTGCTTATTTATCCTTGAAAATAGATTTTATTACATGGGAGGTTTTTTTTTAAAATTTAAGTAGTATATGACTTGTAGGGATCACAGAATTTTGAAAATGTATACACAATTCACTTTTCCCCATAGCACGTCATACGCAGTTTTAACTGTTTTTTGACGTAAAAAATAAATAAATAAATAAATAAATAAATAAGAGGCGCAAGCTTCGGGATTGACTTATTCTTTCGTATTTCCAGGCGGGTCAACTGCTATGGTCATTAGTTCCGAAAGTGTAGCGCATGTTTTTATCACTGAAGGTGGCGGCGATCTTTCCCAGATTAATGGTGAGATCCGGTGCCGAACTACACGTAAGCTAACGGGGGAAATTTACTCCAAGTATCTCCCATCAGCGGGCCAACGCCCCAGCCGGGACAAGCTCTAAGCTCCCGACATATGTGGTGCATGTAAGTGTAAGAGTGTGTAAGGGGAGAGGATAGTACAAGGACGAGAAAGGAAAGATCACACGCGGTTCATGACCTGTTTGTGAGGAAATTTCACTGGCATTCGCCTGGTTTCGATCGGAGAAATCACAGAAAACAACCGATCAGCGCAGCCAGCTGCTAGAATTCTCCTCTCGGCTATGTAGCTAGTGTTGAAAATCTGCCCACGTCGGTTAGCGAACCTAGGACCTTCCGATCAGAGTCGCTGCAAAGACCGTTCGTGGACTCGGAACTAGTACATGCGTAAGACGCTGGTGACTTTACTTACCGGAAGTTGACAGAGGGGGCCACGTCAACTGCGCAAATACACATGGAGAAGCGAAGGCGGCGAATAGCAGAATGTAGCTCATGGACGCCATTGTTGATGCAATGCCAAATTCTGTCAATGCCGCAACTTTTAAGCAACCAACAAAAACAGTTTTTGTTCTTGTAAAAAAAAACTATCCTAACTTAACGAGCCACTTATCGCTACTGGTTGAATATTGTATTATCTGGCAATTTTTTGCTTCCTCGTAAGAGTAAAGTTATACTTAGATTACTTTTTAAACTTTTTTAGTTTAAATAATAAATAATGCTAATCTCATAAAAAAGATCTAAAACCGTTTGACAATAAATACGTAAAGAAGAAAAAACGTTTCCGTCTACAACCACCTCGAACAAGTATATCGACTAGCGCTACGTATACTAGAAAAATGATATTAAATAAATAACTTGTTATGATAAGAATTACAAGCTAAATGCGTTCATTCATTATATTTCTTAATTATTAAACTCAGGACAATAAAAAAAGTCTAAAAAATCATCTATTTCGAAATGCAGGGTATAAGAAGCAGAGTGTAATTATTAGTATGATAATTCATTGTACCAGTATCATGTTTTTGTGGAACCTATGTATTTGTGAATGATTTACGAGTACATTTGTGACCACGTGAGAAGGAAAAGAAGCGAGACCAGAAATAACTATTATTTTATTCACATAAATAACTATTCCTGTTTAGAGAAATGATACCACATGGCTGATTCGTGATACGGATTGTTTTTTGTTTTTTTTTTTTTGTTTTTTTGTTTTTTTTTTCTACGATATTTTCATAGTTATGTACTTCAAGAAAGATAAATGGAAGACGATATCTGTAAATAATAAGACATGGTGACATTTTCCCTTTCTACGTTTATTGGCTTGTTAGTGCTTTGTTGCAGACCCGGTGTTTAGAAAAACACAGCAAATGATAGTTTGGGCACAGAGTTTTCCTGACAGACCTATTTACTTAAATATTTAGAAATAAAATATTTGAATCTAAATGTTTTAATTCTTCTTTAACGAAGTTTTATTATGTTGCGGGGAATAATATTTTTTATCCATCTTCAGGCTACTAGAAATATAAGACGAAAATTTTAGCGAACATTGAAATAAACGAAAGGTTACCGAAGTTAAAATACAATGAGAAACGTGATAAAAATATAATAAAATAGTAGCTCTCGATATAAAACATTATATGGAGATTCATCTTTTTAAAAAACAAAAGATAATTAATATATTGGAATAAATACGAACACCAGCCGGCGCAAAAGCACTTTCATCATGACGGTCACATAAAGAGGATGAAAGGGCCACCGAAAGGGAATTAAAAATAAAACTTTGTTAAAGACGAATTAAAAACTTCAAATTCAATGATTCTAAGATTTTATTTCTAAATATTTAAATGAATATGTGCGACAGGAAAACTCTGAGGCCAAGCATTTTTCTGATGTGAATAAATTGTGTGAGGCACATTTATGTTTTTTATGCATAGTGTTTAGAACAAACCTGTGCTGGCATTACGAAACCTTCCGTATTCTTTCGTACCCATAAACTATTCAATTTTTAACTAGTGATACTAAAATAGCTCGTACTTTCTCGTCTTTAGAAATGGTTATGTAATATTATTTATTCCTTTGTAGGATTGTGGTTCACTCTGAAACCACATTGCTTAGCCAAGCCTAGCAATTTTCAACGTTATTGCTCATTTCGCTTTGTAGAGTCTGCTTGAATGTAATATGATTCTTGCAGACAGTGTGATCGCATTAATTCTTATAAATTTAGCTGCTGGATCATGCATGTCGTTGTCGCAACCACAGTGCACACAGGCACTGTTGTAGAGTGTTTGTTTGAGCATAGGGTCGAGATGTGATTTTTCGTGTTTCAAGTTTCCGGAGATTTTCGAGAACAGAAGTTTATTACTTATTAATTATTGTTCATTGTGATGTTTTTTTGTATTACAATGTATTTGATCATAAAATACTCCATATTTACGTCAATGAGTTTAATTTATATTTGCAAGGGTGTAGTCAGGATTACGTACACAATCGTAAATATTGTTTTGTTTTTTGAAAAAATGAATTTTAAGAAAGTTTTAAAACAATTAAATTTGTTATCTAATAATGTAAGATTATCGCTGAATGGATTTAGTTTTCCGAATATTTGTAGCTTACATAATATTTGAATAAATTATCTTCTTACATTTGCTCAGTGTTTACGTAATATTTGCGTAGTCTTTTCTAACACTCATCTTCATTACTAGTGGTGTTCTTTCTAATAGAATGGCTAAAATTTGATGTTTCCAAGGTTTGGAACATATGACTTAATAGGAATTTAACAATTACTTGGGGAATATTGACGAGAATGTTGACGCGGCCATAGATTCGGGGTATGAAGGGGATTCTGATGCAGACGACGCAACACCTACGCAACTAATGAAATCAAGCAGTCCACGTTTCCTTCACCAATATTGATTTCCTTAACCAATGATTGTATTATTTTAGTTTGTTGTATATAAATGTATATCATATTAATTTTCATTATTTATGCATTTGCAGTATTTATTTTCAATTTTCTTGTATTTGTATTTCATGTCTATTTCTATTTATTTTTCTTCTACTTTGTAATGAACATGCACACGTTTATTTATCACTGGATATAAGTTTTTATAAAGGAATTATACGATTTGGTTCTGTACGCAACCACAATCCTTATAGTGTGATGCGCAGCCCTAAATGGATTGTGGTCGTTATGACCACATCATTTTCTTATTTATCTCACATTTTATTTATTCAAATCACAAATTAATAGTTTTCTCATATTTCTGAGATCAAAATGAAACGAATAAAAGATAAATTAAAATAATTCTTGAGAAAAAGTTACCCGACCTCTAAAGGGTTAAACCAGAATTTCTTTCTGAATTAACACATCTCAGTCATATTGTTTTTTGTAAAACTCATTTAAAATCGTAGAACGTTTTGTGAGAAAAATAAATAGTTTCAAGTAATATATTTTTATTTAAAACATTAAATGAAAATATATTTCTGAAACTGAATTCATTGTATAAGGCGAGCAGTGTATTCACGAGCGTACCCGACGAGTTTTTAACAATATCTGCGTAAGCAGTATGCGAGAAAGTAAAATAATTAAAAGTTAATGAATAATACGATACTGATAGCGTTGGCAAACAAATGCAATAGCTCGAAAAATATATCACAGTAATTATTAAACACTATAGCATTGTGATAGTCTCCAAATATGCTCGTTTTAACACGAATTACACGTTTCTTAATGTCTAAACATGTAATATTAAATGCTCTATACGTTTTAACGCCTAAGAAAATTTCTCCAAATTGTCTCTTTTAATCGAAGAACAAACGTTTCGCTTCCATCTGCTTTCAGAATTCAATTTGAAAATGTGTTAGGGTAGGGATACCACAATTTACGAAAACTTTCACAGAATACAACCTCACACTAAAGTTTTTCTATTTTTGACGTTAAATAGAAAATATAAATAAATGAAACAAAGCCTCATAATGGTTGCATGTCAATGTTCAACAAGGAAGAATTCAACAGAATTTCACATTACATTATCTTATATTCTTGCCGTGCATCAATTAACTTCTGAAATGTACGTACATCGCTGCATTGTTTCCCAAGGCAGTTTACGTATGTAGTAACATAAAATGAAAACGTTCGTAGAAATGAATGGTTCTCAAGATTTGTCATGTAACATATTAGAAACAATGATAATATAATCCAAACCCAACTAATTCAAAGGAAGCACCTGTGGTGGAAATTACGTTAAAAACCCTGAAACTGGACGAATAACCTGATCGAGATGGGGGTCATTGACCCAGAAGCTGCGATACAATACTTGTTACATATTGTTTAGAATTATACAGTACAATGGTAAATAATACATTAAATATCACTGTTAAAATTAATGTTACTTTCCTTGTGATGCTCAGTATAGTCTCTAATTGTATAGAAACAGTTATGCAGCAGAAACGATTTCACTTGGGATTTGAACTTTTCTATCGAATTTAATCGTTTAATGTCATCTGGCAAAGTGTTGTAAAATAATGTACATGTATTGTATGTGAATTTTTTGTAATGAGCTGTTGATACTGTCACCTGATGAATATGATTTCTACATCGAGTGTTATAGTAATAGACATCGGCATTTTCTGAAAATATATTCCCGCCTTTAAGCAAGTAATTTTTGACAAAAAACACTGATGCGTAAATCAACAGACAAGGTAATGGTAAAATTCCTAGATTAATGAAGAGAGGCTTACAAGAATCACGTGCGTGGGATTTGTTTATTTATCGTACAATTCTTTTTTGCAATCTAAAAGTCTGGGAGCTATAAGATGTATTTTCCCAGAATATTATGCCATATGTCAGGCGGGAATGAACATTGGCGAAATATACACAACGAGCAGTATGAAGGCTGACTGAATTTGAAAGAATTCTGAACGCGTAGCATAATGAACTTAATTTTGTGTTCAATTCATTTAAATGGACTTTCCATTTAAGGTTTGACTAAATTGAGAGACCTAAAACTGTTCTTGCCTTAACATCAGTCAATGGTACCCCGTTCATTTTCAATGGAGCACAGAATTGTTTATTTGAAATGGAAAACTGCATTAAAACCGTTTTCTTTTCGTTTACTATTAATTTGTTATTTGGGAACCAATTTGAAACATTTGATATTGTATTATTTACGGTTTCTTTATTGCAAAGGATGTTCGTATCATCCACAGAGAACTGTTCTTCCGTTTCGAATCGTCGAGGGCATATCGTTTACGTAAAGTAGGAACAGAATAGGGCCTAAAATCGATCCTTGAGGAACTCTACGTGCAATGGGCAAAGAGTCGGAATAGTCGCACGTAATGTTCCATCATTCCAGCATGGTACTTCCACTCTCTGAGATCTTTGTTTAAGGTACGAACATAACCAATCTAGATCAATACAACGGATTCCATTGGAAGATAATTTTAAAAGTAATATGCCATGATCAATGACGTCAAAAGCTTTTGAGAGATCTAAAAATAATCCAATAGGTGCCTCGTTTTGATCCAATGACGAGGCGACATCTTTAAGAAAAGAAAATATAGCTGTTTCCGTTGATTTTGAATTTCTAAATCCATGTTGGCAATCTGAAAGCGCGTCGTATTTACTGAGAAAGGTTTCCATTCGTACGTAAAAAAGTCTCTAATATTTTTGAAAAAGACGATAAAAGAGAAATGGGCCGATAATTTTGAATTTCATTTTTGTTGCCTTTTTTGAAGAGCGGCTTAATTTTAGCTGTTTTGAAAATATCTGGAAACGTTCCGGTGCATAACGATGAATTAAATATGTGAGTTAATGGGTGTATAATGCGCACAGGTCTTTAACAAAGAATCCGGGAATTCATGTAAACCGGACGAATATTTATTTTTTAGTTTACCGATTATTTTGAGAATTTCATAGGAAGAAGTTTCGGAAACGAACATCGTGTCTAAAATTTAGGGTGAAATGTCTGTTATTGAATTTTTTGGCTGAAGACTTTTAGTGAGATCGGCAGCCATTCTCGAAAAGTATTGGTTAAAGAGACTAGTCACTGTTGCCGAATCGTTCACATTTATATCGTTATATTTTAAAACAACATTCTCTACAAGGTTTCTAGTTGATTTGCTCGTATTTTTTCTTATATTCCACATTACTTTTGTTTTGTTATTGGAGTTCAAAATATCCTGATCGTGTTTCATGATTTTAGCCAGGCTTATGACTTTTCTTAAGAATGATTTGTATTTTTTAAAGTAGCTAAGGAAGTCTTGAGATACGTTATGACGTTTAGAAATGAAAGAAAGAATTCGCTTGTTTTTACAAGATGTCCTAATTCCTAGTGTTATCCTTATTGCTTTTCCGTGAAATATTTAATTTTCTTTTTTGAAGAGGAAAACAAATGTTAAAATGAAATGAAAGAGTTGGAAAAAAATTATATTTGTTGTTTGTATCAACAGTATTATAAACCGCTTCCCATGACTCCTGCATCAAGTAATCAATGAATAATTTTATTTTACTTTTTGTAAACAATCTAGTCATACGTATATTACTTATTGTGTTAGTGACCGCATTTCTTATAATGGTAAGGATTTTTGCATCGTGGTCTGTATCCTAAATCTTTTGTTTCAACTTCATATCGAGTAGTAGTTTTGTTAATTATAATTTGATCAATTGCCTTCATCGAATTTTGCGTGATCCGTGTAGGTACAATAATTGTAATATCTAAATTGAAGGAACTAATTAAATTGAGAAACTTTTCTTTCTCGCAAGATTCGACCAGAAAATGAATTTTAAAATCTCCGCATACAACAGAGTGATTGCTGACTTTGTTAAGTGTTATCTCCAGTTGATTGCAAAAGAGTGATTGCTGACTTTGTTCAGTGTTATCTCCAGTTTTTCTAAGAACAGAATATAATCTGCAGCTCTCTTTGTTGGAGGTCTGTAAATGCAAAGTATTATCACTTTTAGCAAAGTAAGATGTACAGCAGAAATTTCGTAAACATTTTCAACGGAATACACATTTAATTCTGCCAAGAAGATTAGATAGATATATTTTATATTATCCGGTTCATCTTTTAACATCAAAATGATCATAGTTTCAATTACAAACGTAGATGTCAAGATGTAAGTTTGTTTTTAAAGTAAAATAATGTTCAAAAAATATTAGGCCACTTTTATATTTATTGATATTAAAGTATAATTAATTATTTTAAATCAAAATAGATTTTAGTTAAAAATAGCTTCAAAATAATATGATTACTACTTGTCACAACGTATCTTCAATGTGGAAATGAAGCCTTTTTTTGCAAAAGTTTACAATTAAAAAAAATACTTTGAGTTAAATATTAAAGATGAAATTTTTACTGAAGTTTGGTATGATAGCGATCTACTATTTTTGAAATTTTCAGATTTTTATCTGGGTCTCAACAGAGATATATTTGAAAAATTGGAAAAAATCCAGAATTCCAATTTTTAAGAGGGTGTAATTTTCAAGAGGCATGTTACTTACCAATGATATTTTACCAAACGTTACTCCACTGTTATGTGTAAAATCACAGAAAAATTTAATGCTGAGATTCTATTCCTTCTTTAAGAAATTACTCTCTGAAAATCGAACTTGCTTCATTCGCGGTCCATAGATTTGGTTGCAAATATTTCTCAAATAAAAACATAGAGGGTAGATAAGGAAAACGTAGATTTCTAGGTCAGAGTATACTGAATCCAATGCTTTTTATTCTAGAACGCAAGAACAATCTAGAGCTGAGTAATTTAGAAAAGAGGAAATGTCTACAAACTAAAACGAATTAAAGATGTTTTTGAACAGCCAAAATATAAGGAAATTCATGTACAAAATATGAAATTTTTTCGAGATGATAGAGCGACCAATTTATTAAATTCTGCACCATTTAAAATGGATTGACCCACACAGTTTTTAATTGTTTTTGACATAAAATAGGTAAATAAGCGTTATTCGCTCTATTGAGGAATAAATTTGAATGTTTGTTGTTTTGTAACCGTTTATTATTTTAAGTTTTGAGGATACTTGTCATGAAACCTCACGAGTTATTTCAATTTTTTGTCAAAATGGCTTCAAACTTTTCGATTGAACTGTTTTGTCGATTAGAGAAGAGCACTCCAATAAAATTGACGGTGGTTCGATTTTCTTTGAATTCTCTGAATTTTCAAAACGTACATAATTTTAAAATCTTTCGGCATCTTATTATTATTATATTAAAATTAAAAATTTTTCTTTTGAATGAAATATATTCTTCAAAATTAGAGGAGGTACCTTTTTTTTTTTAAATACGAGTATATTTTGCATAATTTAGCTTGCAGAAAAAGCAATATTAAAAACAAGATTTGCTCAAAATTAGCTCCAATTTTTTCTTTAACCATTTTGTATGCATAATGATAAATGCATTGAATAACTACTCATAAACTCTATTTTCATGTATTGTTAACGTGACATTTCAGGTTTTATTATTAGGGAACCGAAATATTGAGAAAATGTGATAAAGTATTGTTTGGGCTCCGATAGGCAGCCGTGGAGAAGAGGATAGGGC
The DNA here is from genome assembly GCA_011170035.1 of Teleogryllus occipitalis. Classification (NCBI taxonomy): domain Eukaryota; kingdom Metazoa; phylum Arthropoda; class Insecta; order Orthoptera; family Gryllidae; genus Teleogryllus; species Teleogryllus occipitalis. The sequence continues at coordinate 24,802 of BLKR01000603.1, read as the reverse complement.
AATATAGAAAAGTTACCGTAAACTAAAGACATAAGAAAACTAACTAGCGCGAAAAAATGTTTGTACCATTTTGTGGTACCATTATTTTTTTATAAATTGCATTAATATCATTCAGAAATTACGCAAAAAATAGTCGTTATTTTTCAAAAATTGGAAAACAAATTAGTTTAATATTATATAGTATAAAAAAAGATTTCATTAAAAAATCTCTATCGTCAATTTTATGTTTTGCAGTGTAATATTTTTGCAATTTTGGAAAATACGGACAGTTCGCCAAAAATGGTACCATCACCAATTTCTTTGCCGTTTATTGCTATATCTGAGGAAATAATTCAGTAAAAAATGTGGCTTTTGAGAAAGGATTTTGAGAAATTGTTTAAAAATTCTCAATTTTTCACGAAAAAGTACGCGGAAACATTTCCAATTTTCAAAAATTGAACTTGCTCTTATGCCCCACGCAAAAGTACGCGGGAGAACTATTTAAAAAAACTGATTTTATTAAGGAAAAATCTCTTTATACAGTATTGAAGTTGTAGGAAGACGCCAAAAAATTCTTTCTATATGTCCAAACATGTGATTTGTCGGAAAAGATTGAATTTTAGAACGAAAGTACAAAGTTATGTTTAAGTATGCGTCCAGCATATTACACTCCTATATAACATATTGGATGATAGAACGTACATTATTTGTTTTCAACTGACCGGAAGAATTGGTGACCGGAAACCGGCGGTTTCTGTGAACCTTGTTTTTTATCGACAAAAGGAATGTGGAAGGGAAGTGTCGTTGACATTTCAGGTCAGTTAATTGGCGAATGTTTTGGCCAATGAAGAAACCCATCGTTATCAGGAGAGATCGTCAAAATAATATCTCGCGCATATCGCTTGATTTCAGTTAGTCTGACAGTAAGCGAAACTATAGATATATAAATATAAATATAAATATAAATATAAATATAAATATAAATATAAATATAAATATAAATATAAATATAAATATAAATATAAATATAAATATAAATAAAAATATAAATATAAATATAAATATAAATATAAATATAAATATAAATATAAATATAAATATAAATATAAATATAAATATAAATATAAATATAAATATTGGTTCGGAGTTACATACGGAAGCTATTGTTCTGGAGCTGCAGAGATGCACCTGGAGACAAAGTGGCCATGAACTCTTACAAGTCATATTTTTCGCTATATTTGCTTCACTCATTAATACTTGCAACCAATCGGTCATCGAAGAGACTAAACTGGTGTCACTCGTAAAGTGTGGACACATTACGACGTATGTTTTAAAGGGATTCAGACAGCCTATGAGGAGTCATCTTCCTACTAGGCTTCAAATGGTGCTTTGGGTAATTTCTAAGACGGATGAACCCCCGTCCAGGAAGTTCTGCCTCTCCATACTGACATCCTGTGGGAAAAAAACTTCGAAATGTCATTGTGCTAAGCTGCTTCATTGACCACCTCGGAGGCTGAAGTCATATCTTGGACTTAATTCAGCCTGTGAATCAAGACATTCCCTGCACTTAATTCAGCCTGCCGATTAAGTCACATCTTAGACTTAATTCAACCTCCAGTCATATGTTGGACTTATTCACTGTGCGGATCAAAATTTATCTCGGACTTATTTTAGTACGTGGATTAGGTCACATTTTGGACTTATTCAGCTGGTGGACTACGTCACATCTTAAAATTAATTCATCTTGCAACGTAACCGATCCCACGACTTCCGAGTGCTCGTGATTCGAGTACTACCGAAAGAAGAGTCTCCCCCGGGTCCAATAATGCGTGTGCATTACGCGGTGCTACTGCTACTGCTAGTGCAGGTAGCAGCGGATATAGAAGAAGAAGTGGATCCATTCAAGTGCTGCGACCCGTATGAAAGCTCGCAGGGGATGGGCAATATGGCGTGGTAGCCCCGTGGTCACACGATGAGTCACTAAACATCTTGGGCAATTTGATTCAAAACGTAGATCCGTCAAACCAGCAGTGGGTGAACCGTTGGCTGCCACCCAGAATTTCAACCCACCACTTAAAGACGGCTCCACACATTCGGCATTCGCTGAGCAGCGAGCTAGTGCTCGCCCAATCCCGAGCAGCTGATGTGTTCTGCGATTGTTCGCTCCCTTTGATGTGTCCAAAAGACAGACACGCGGTGGGTAGGGCGAACCCCGAATGTTGGTCACTCGGTAAATAGCGAGCAACTCATCCACACTACTCGGGGTTCGGCGAGCGGTTGCTCGCTGTTCGCCGAATAACGAATGTGAGGAGCTGCCTTAAGACTTATCTATTTAAACGCGTTCCCGATCCTCGATTTCTTGAAACGTAAGGCGAGGCAGTCAAATGCAACGAGTCCGTTCATTGACTGGTTGCAATTTTGAATTCACGAGAACATTCCAAAATTGCATTTTTCATATCAATTAAGCAAAATAATGTTTCTAACAAGTTATTTTACTTCTGTGAGCATTATGCTATTTGTTTATTGTATTTTTTGCATATTAACTTTAAATCGAAGTCATAAAAATGTATATGTTGTGTTGGTATTAGAACGGGCCATAAAATATTCTTTATGCCCGAAAAATCAGAAAGGGCCCGTAAGGGTATTAACAATACCGTTACGTATTTTGTTTGAAGTCTATATATACACAGCAATGAACTAGTAAACCATAAAAAATTTTGAGCCATTTTCGAGAAAATTTTGAAAATGTTGTATAGGCCTCATGTAAAGTATGTCCAAGAAATTAAAGTATCAATTTCAAACTCGGAGAGACTCGAGTTCCTTCAAACCGATCGAGGAAAATCAGTTTTGGAGAAAATAGGCTGAACAGTTCGTGTTCACGCTAATTTGGACCACAAACGGACGGGCAACTTTTGCCTTTAATCGATTTTTCGGCATCAAAGACCCACAAAACATGAATTATTACTACACAACGTGCTAGAGGAAGCAATTTATTATATATTGAATCATCCTAATGTCACTGATTTTATTTATTTCCTAAAAAGAAAGCTAAGTTCAGCAGCAAAATAATGTGGGAAATGAGATGAGAAGGATCATTTCAAGGCCAGTAATTGATTTATCTAAAAAATATTGCATGAAAAGATAATTTAGAATTAAATTATATCTAATTTATTCGAATATTATTAGAACGTAACCAAGGGGATTAGCATTATTCTAGAAGGAAAGCAGATAGAATAGCATCGAAGTGGTACGAAAACAATTGGGACAAGAGACGATCAGTTAAAAGTTATTATTGAGGACGGAAAACTGGCATGTCAATGTCCGCCATGGTGACGACCAGACTTCTGTAGAAGCGGTAGATTGTGATAAAGTTTAGCCGCGTAGACGGAAAAGAGCTACTTTTAATGTAAAATGAACAGTTTTGTGTAATCAAAATGGATTCTAATCTGAAAACTGATTTGCGTTAGGGTCGTAGAAAATGTGATAAGCCAAGAACCTTAGCATTAGTTTTTAATGTTAAAATCAACATTTATAAGCATTGGAATATGGCATCGTTTTCAGTCAAAGAATACGCGTTGTTAGGACAACGGATCAACAAGGGTTAATATTCCATGCTTGATGTCAGAACGTTGTGTAAATGGACACGGTCCCGAACACATTATGTGCAGAAAGTGTGAAGAGGGCGTTGGATGGCCGTGATCGCCCGGAAGGATGCATGGATTCAGGCTCTAGAAAAATTTCATAGCGAGCACACGTAAGCAATTGGTGAGGTGCGATCGGGTTTTCAACATAGGTTGGATATTATGTCAATGATAGTAAGCCGGGAATTTGTTTAGTTTGAAATTTGAAAAATTGGTCCAAAAGTACCACAACAAATTAATTGAACTTTATTTCAGATGTGCGAAATGGGACATTAAAATTTCGAGGTGTGTAGGAGATTGGTTTGTGCTATAACAGAAGACCGAAATGTTCGAGGATGCATGACGACGACGGCCAAGCTCGCATATATAGCTTGAAAAGGGAAGTGACGTATATTTCAGGAAATATAAAGAACTCTCATAATCAATGTTCTAGGCCAAGAGTGTCATAAAACTTTAAGAAAACTAGCAAATAAATTAATTAAGCAGTCAAGTTAGCAAATGGCCATATTAGAAAGACTTTCAATTTCAATAACAGCATGGATGCGAGCAAGTGTGAATGATGAGAATTCTGAATATTTGCGTGAACGTGATAAATTTGTATTTGTTTATGTAATTTTATAATGTGATTTGCTGTAAATTTTATTTATTTTATAATTTCAAGGTTCAAATACGAAAAGATTTCTAATTAAAAAACAGTATTCACTGTTGCACCACTGCAACAAGTTAAATTGACGTGTTGTTATTTTAAAATGATGTACGATTTGGCCGCCAATCTAAATTTCCATAATATAATTAATTCTACCCGCGGAATTCTCGTACGAGTGGTGGATTTTCAGGCTTACGTATTGAAAGTATAATAAAGACGCGTTGAGATCATATAATAATATAACGAGCATGGATTAAGTAGTATTCTAAATAAAACTAAAAAAAACTAGCTAACAGTATAAAATTAGAATAAAAATTACATTAAGTTAAAGGGAATATTGTTTCTTAAAAATTAAAGAGAATAAATTAAAAGGGGTATTTCAATATAAATAAACTAGATTTAGCTACTTTTTCGTTATGTGTGCGCGGTAATAAGAGTTTTCTCATCGAAAATACGTCGTTTCCGTGTCATAGGATGATGAGGGGTGAAGGGACAGTCATAAATACGACCACATCTACGCAGGATTCGAACCTGCAGCCTCCGCGGAACAGACGACGGCTGCTGCAACCGCCTGCGCCACGGGGCAGGCTTATTATTATTATTATTATTATTATTATTATTATTATTATTATTATTATTATTATTATTATTATTATTATTATTATTATTATTATTATTATTATTATTATTATTATTATTATTATTATTGATGTTTTGTTTCGTAACATCGATGTTTTGTTATATGTCTCATCACTAATCTGACGTACTCCCCAGGTTCACTACCCACTGCCTCCGAACGTGTCAAGTAACCGATCGGGAAAACGACAACCTGAGTTATTCGGTGGCTCTTATCTTACCAGCAGAAGGGGGGAGTGAGTCATGCAATGAACTCACGCTGTTGCGAAGGAGAAGTAGCCGATAGCTTCCAGCGAATTCTTCCGTGCTGTGTCACCTAGAATACCGATGCTTCGTCGAGTCAGCGATTCAATAGACAGAACATATCTACACCGAATCTTGAAATCTGTATGTCATTGAAAAACATTGTGGTCTGTAACTATTTGTAATGAATTTCTCTTGAAAGATTTCTAAGGTTTTTAGACAGAAAATAACAATTCTTCCTGATTTTCTCTCTCTCTCTCTCTCTCTCTCTCTCTCTCTCTCTCTCTCTCTCTCTCTCTCTCTCTCTCTACACACACACACGCACACATTAATAAAACGTATCCATTGTTTTTAATTGCTGATAATAAAGGATTGTCATAAAAACAACGGATACGTTTTATTAATAAGAAAATGTCTGATGTTTCTTCCAGATTTTCTCGTCATTTACTCGAGAGTAACTAGGCCGAGAAAAGTTCGAGAAAATCTACCGGCATGCCGATAGTCCACAGAATACATAACTTCATTTTTTATCCCGCCGTTGGTCGGTGGGTGAGCCACGTTCACCATCCATTGATTAGTGATTCCTGGCACGTCAACTGCTGAGGTCATTTGTCCCGTAAGTGTAGTTCATGGTTTATCATGGGTAATGATCTTCTCCCGCTGGTTGGCGATATCTGACGCCGGCCTACGTCAGCTTGCAGGGGTTTTCCTTAAGCAGGTATCTCTCACTAGCAGGACACCGCCCCAGCCGGAACAAGCTCTAATCTGCCACCGGTAGCGGTAGCTCAGTGCATCAACTGATGTCACTGCAGCGCCTCTGACCGGGAGGTCCTAGGTTCCCACTCCCCACGGCGGCAGGATTTTCGACACTAGCTTTACAGCTAGGTCGAATTCAGTCGCTGTCTGGAGGAGAATTCTAGCGGCCGGCTGCTCTGATCGGTAGTTTTCCGTGGTTTCTCCGATCAACATCAGGCGAATGCCGGAGCAGTACCCTAGCAAACGGACCGCGCGCGATATTTCCTTCCTCTTCCTTGTCCTATCCTTTCCCTTAACACACACACACTTACACTAACATGCACTACACTACCACATATTCCGGGAGACCGGTCGGGAGCTTAGAGCTTATCCCGGCTGGGGCGGTGACCCGCTGGTGGGAGAGTCCAGGTTAGGGGGAAACACCACTAGTCGACGGTAGGTCGGCGCCGGATCTCGCCATCCAGCGGGGGAAGATCACCGCCATCTCCCGAGAAAAACATGCACTACACTCACGGGACTAATGACCGAAGCAGTTGAAACCCGAAAAACGAAAGCCCAGAAACACGAAAAAATCAATCAATCAATCAATCTAATCTGCCGACTGGTCTCCCGACTGTGTGATAGGAATGTGAGTAAATGTGTAAGTAAGTGGAGAGGATAGCACAAGGAAGAGAAAGGAAAGGTCGCGCAGTATCCGTGGCCCATTTGTTAGGGTACTGCTCCGGTATTCACCTATGGTGTTAGTCGGAAAAACACGGAAAACTACTGATCAGAGCATCCGACCGCTAGAATTCTCCTCCAGACAGACGAACACAGCGCGCCAGGAAAGTCTCTCCGTACCGAATCGAAGAAAGGTGTCCTATTCAAAATTGCATTTAAGTTAGTAGCGACGAAATCATTGGGAAACAAGTGAAGTGAACATCACATCCACCATCTGTTTTGATCGAGTATGCAATTTATATTTTATTTTGTTACAAGCGGTCGCTCGTTCTATCAACATAATTTCTGTTGCTAGCACCAGGGACCGAAAAGGTATTGAATACCGGTAAAAATACCGGTATAATACCGGTATTTTCCATACCTTTTTCAAATACCTTTATTCTTTTATACCGGTAAAATACCTCTATAGGACGTCTATACCGGTATGGACGTCCATAAAGGTTATACCGGTATAATACCGGTATTTTCAATGAAGAAATATAGCGTACCATCCATACATGTTGAAAAAATAGGTTAGTTTAGATAATAATATCTCACAAAATGTTTATTAATCAAATATCATTTCATAATTGTTATTTAATTATTTTGTATATATATATATATATATATATATATATATATATATATATATAAAACAACTGTATTAAATTCTATTCTTATTATTGTAAATGTTTTGTTTTCGGGCGTTTACGTTTTGCATACGTTGTATGTATTGAAAACCTCCCTTAATTTAAACTTCGGAAAAGTTGAAATATGAAATAATAATTATTGATTCCATTGAAGAGAACCTTTTCGTAGTGTCCTTCATCGAGCTATCTCCCATCTGACCTGAGAGATGACCTAAGCCTGTCTTTGTATTTCGCACATGGAGAGGCTGTCAACGTATGCGCCGGCCGTAGGCGTAGGACCGTTTCTTCCCTCCCCGACCCCTCCTTCGGCGAACTGAGGAAGCGTTGACACCTTGAGATAATCACGAACGCTCAGGCTTTCAGGCCCAGTTTTGTTATTGTTAAAAAATGATTTCCTTTTACTTCATTTCACAATTAAATCTTCATTATACATGAATAAATAGGGCTAAAATATAATGTTATTTTCCTGGTTAATATGAAGGGTTTAATATATTTGGACATTAACTGCAAATATTGAGGATATTTGTAATAAAAGTAAATTATTATGTAATTATTATTATTATTATTATTATTATTATTATTATTATTATTATTATATTATTTTATTATTATATTATATTATTATTATATTACATTATTATTATTATTATTACTATTATTATTAGCTATTAACATCGTATGTGGGCAAGGGTTCCCTTCTACGCGGGTAGCTTATATTGTAAAATGCATCTGGAGGAGCCCACTTCGAGAAGAGTGTTTCTTCCTTAATAATAAGAAATATATACTAACATTATTAATTAAATAAAAAAGAGTTTATCAATATTAACATTTTTACTTTTGAATTAAAATTAACATTTAATTTAAATAAGAATAGTTAATGTCTATTAGCATTCAATGTCAATTTTTAATATTGTTTTAGTTATAATGAATAATTATATATAATTAATATATATATAATTATTAATTATGGTGCAGAATAAGGAAACTGGGCCAACTGAAAAAAATATTTTCAGGAATGTTAGTGATACGATCAAATTGAAGCAAATAATCGTATTTAGTGATAAACACAGTCGTGCAAAAAGGAAGTTTGGTATGCGTGGGAAGACTCATTTATGGATAAGAAGACACGTTTCTCCATTTTTTATCGCTACTAGAAAGGACAAGATTTATACGGAGAAATTCGATAAATTTTCAACACTATGACGTGTCGCCAAGCTCTGCGCCCGGACGTGAGGTCCAAGGTCAGCGAACGTGCTCGTGTTGATGTCTGCGAAAGACCGTTGGCTGGTCCCTCCGTCTGATGACATATCTCGACTTCCCAGTCAACGGCAGAACTCGACCTAGCTAGAATATGTGTCGAAAATCCGCCACCCTCGGGACTCGAACCCTAGGACCTCCCGGTCAGAAACTCTGCCGTGTAAATAGTTGTTTCCTCTGAGCCATCTCAGCGGAAAAAAATCACAATAAATTTCCCCCAAATACCTGTATGATTCTACAGAAATACCGGTATTTTCTTATGAAAATACCGGTATTTTGATGAGAGAATACCGGTATAATACCTTTAAATAGAGGTATTTTACCGATATAGACGTCGGATAAAGGTAAAATACCTCTAAAAATACCGGTATTTGACGTCTTATACCGGTATTTTTAAAGGTATTTTGAATAAAGGTATAATAGAGGTAAAGGTATTTCTATACCGGTATAAATACCTTTACCGCTATTATTTCGGTATTCGGTCCCTGGCTAGCACTATCAGCAGCCTCTACGGAGAAATTTTACTCGCGCACTATATTACACGTCATAAGAACAATGCATTCTTGAAACACCGTCTAACTTCCCAAATATTAATTAGGAGTACGCAGGGTTGGGCAGTATTTAAATACTTGTAGTTGAAACACGTATTTTAAATACTTTTTGTATTTGAGAAACTGTATTTTTTAGTTTTTTGGGAATGTATATTAGAGATGTATTTAAATACATCTTTAGGAGAATTTAAAAAAGAAATTCTTATTTCTATTCTAGCGGCCGGCTGCTCTGATCGGTAGTTTTCCGTGGTTTCTCCGATCAACACCAGGCGAATGCCGGAGCAGTACCCTACCAAACGGGCCACGGACCGCGCGCGATCTATCCTTCCTCTTCCTTGTCCTATCCTCTCCCCTTACACACACACTTACACTAACATGCATTACACTACCACATATTCCGGGAGACCGGTCGGGAGCTTAGAGCTTGTCCCGGCTGGGGCGGTGCTCCGCTGGTGGGAGAGTCCTGGTTAGGGGGAAACCCCACTAGCCGACGGTAGGTCGGTGCCGGATCTCGTCATCCAGCGGGGGAAGATCATCACCATCTCCCGAAAAAACATGCACTACACTAACGGGACCAATGACCAAAACAGTTGACGCGCCCGGAAACACGAAAAATCAATCAATCAATCAATTAAGCTTACGAACAATAATCAAACCCATAAGGTGTTTCAATGTTTGAAGTGAAAGTAATTCACGTAAATTTGATAGAGCTGCAATATATAGATGATAGTAATAAATGTTAAAGTTGTATTGCTGAAAAAGGCTGATAATTCATAATAGTTTCCATCAATCTAATAATTAATTCCAATTAATAGAACTTCCAGGAATCGTGGTTCTATGTAGAATCACACGTCTACATGCAACAGGTAAGGCATGTTGAGTATCGAACTCATGCTTAAAATTGGCAGGAAATTTAATTATACTAAATTAATAATTCAGTTTTAAAATAAGCAATAGAAAATTATAAAATTATCACAAATAGCTAGCCTACCGTGGAGTTTGATAAGAACTTCTATAAAAATATCACATTAAATGCTTTAAATGTAGATGAAGACGATAATATGGATAATTTATTTTATTTTTTTAAAATTTATTTTACGTCAAAAAAAACAGTTAAAAACTGCGTATGACGTGCTATGGAGAAAAGTGAATTGTGTGCACATTTTCAAAATTCTGTGATCCCTACACTAAGTCATATACTACTTAAATTTTGAATTTTGAAAGGGCGAAAAAAACAACAACAAAAAACTCCCATGTAATAAAATCTATTTTCAAGGATAAATAAGCAATAAATTTTGAATTTTGAATTTCTTTTTGTTTTTATTCTGCTAGTGAATGGACCTTATTGAAATGAAAGATCCTTTCAGCTGTTGAACATGAATTCTCTTCATTTCCAAATGATAAATCTAAATTATTAAAAACGCTGGACAATTATCTGACAATAAAAATGCGTTTATTCCTTATAATACTATGTTTATGTTTATCAGCTCCACTTCAACGACTGTTATCTTTTGCGCGTTTTATACATTCGCCAACTAGGGGTTTATTGCCTGATGATTTGTTTGACAAACTAGACATTTTAAAAGAAAATTCCGTTCATTCGTTACGTGCAATCCAGTAGTAGATATTTTGATAAGATTTTCAGATTCCTTGTCACTCCGTATGGATGGCAGATTGAGTAATTGGTTGTAGAGTAAGTAGCAGCAATTATGAACTTCGAACCCAATTAACTGAGCTAGCACGACATAATTTTGGATGAAAAATATTAAAATTACGTAGGAAACATCCGGGTTACAGTCGTAATTATTTCCTGGCGCTCAAAATAATAACTAAATTATTCGGAAAATAATTACGCGTGTCATTCAAACGAAACGAGTTACGAAAATTACGAGTTACGAAAATTACGAATTTTGGTGGTAAGAATGAAGGGTTTATTCCAATAAATATATTTAAAAATTGTCTTGCTTTTTTTTCCGCATATTTTTTAGTCTATCAAGTGAAATATTTTCCTTCTTCCTTATCTATCACTACCTCACTGAAATAGAACATGGAACGATGGAAATGGGACCCTATTCTTGAAATCGGCGCTTACAGGTGCGCAGATGCCATCATTATTGAGTTTAAAAAGAGACGCTTTTAAACAAGTAGACCAGACATTAAATGAACAAACCATGGTGGAAATAACAGCATGGAACAAGTTATTTCCATCATGGAACAAACTATACAAATTCGGAAATCGGGAACAAAGAATACTTTCTATTTAGAAGGACGCACTTATGTGGAATGAATTTGTTACTTTTATTTCAAAGTTGTGTTACTTTTAATGAATTCGTGACCACCATATTATTTACAAAATTTAGGTTTATATTGATTTGAATTTAAATTGAAATTGTACACAACTGTTACCCTGTTTTCGGACAGATTGATCAGCTAAAAGCACATAGTTCATGGTATGTGTAATAAGCCGGTTTCTTTATAACTTATAATTATTATAACTTAATAATTATAACTTGTACCACATTTTTTATTGAAAATCCGCATTGTACAAATTGTCACAAGCCTAAAGAACAAGTACGTTTGTTTGAAGGTTCCGCAAAATTCCGCATTTTGGCGCCACTGTCTCCGCATTCCACCGTTTCTCTTCTGGCAACACTGGGTGCAACGGCACCAGCGAATTGTGAGCTCCTAGCCTGACCTGTACGTATCATGGCATTATTTTCAGCCGTGTCTATGGCAAGCGCCGATTCAACAAAAATAATTTGCCTAACCTACAATTGACTGTCACAATTTCTTACCAAAGAGAAAGAAGGTTTGCAGGAGATGTCTATTGTTGCGTCGTTGTTGACGCAACGCGTCTCTTAACCCTTGTTGGGCGTTGAGCACTTTTGTTGGAGTAACCCTCCGTTACCAAGTAATTACTGTCAATACTGTTATTGAGTAATTACTGTATTTGTCGAGTCTCGTCACGTCGCAGTCAGTCAGTGCCTTTTATCCCTTCGGCCAGGGGCTCGACGTCGTTAGATCCCGGGGTTCCTGGCCGGTCACCCAACCAGGAGCCCGCGAGTCTCGAATTCGCTTAACCTTCGTGACTTCACGGAGCGGAGTAAACGAACTCGGCAAGCGCCGCCGGCAAGTATGGAAATGAAAACAAAATACGAAGCTTCCAAAATGGAAAAAAGACACTTTCTAAAAACATTTTGTGAGAAAGAAAAATACATATTTGTTTATAACATCCCAAAATAATTTGTGGAATTTTCATTTAATTTTATTTAATAGAATAATACGATGTTTAATGATTTTGATGTGCACTTTGTCAATTTTTACCTCTCTCATCATACGTATTCAGGTAAGAATTCTGCAGTATACGATTCATTAACAATTGCATTGGGGGCATGTACAAACTGAATAATATACGCATTTCAAAAAATGAACCTTCAGTTCATTCGCATTTCACAAAAAGTTGCAGCTATATCTGAGAGATACATTGCGGGCACTATCGTGAGACTACCTATTGCGGGCACTCCTGGGTTAATGAACTGGGGGAGAAGGAAACTTTTTGAAATGAGGGGCCCCCGTGGATCAACTGCCTCAGACCCCTGGTTTTCTCTGGACGGCATTGTCAATATGCCGAATCCCAATCAGATCCCAATCATGCCCAATCAGATCGAGGTTGACTCTCATAACAATATATAAGAAAGGTTTTATTTTTTTATTTATTTTACGTCAAAAAACAGTTAAAAACTGCGTATGACGTGCTATGGGGAAAAGTGAATTGTGTGCACATTTTCAAAATTCTGTGATCCTACACTAAGTCATATACTACTTAAATTTTGAATTTTGAAAGGGAGAAAAAAAACAAAAAAACTCCCATGTAATAAAATCTATTTTCAAGGATAAATAAGCAATAAATTTTGAATTTTGAAAGGGAGAAAAAAACAAACAAAAAAACTCCCATGTAATAAAATCTATTTTCAAGGATAAATAAGCAATAAATTTTGAATTTTGAAAGGAACAAAAAAACTCCCATGTAATAAAATCTATTTTCAAGGATAAATAAGCAATAAGTTTTGGCTCTTATTACTTACATGGGATTTTCAAACATTACATGGGAAACTTAAAGTGTCACCTTCCTTACTCCTCCCTTCCATGCGAGGTTTTTGGGCGAATGACTCGAGCAGAAGATTAGATTTGCTCGAGGAGTGACATCCGTATTAACAATGGTTGTCACTAGTTTTATTACAGTTGAAATTCTGTTCCAATGCAATGCAGGGTATGGGGAATTATTCGATACCAATGAAAAGATAGATCAGGTGCTTTTGAAAAATTATTATGGAGAGTATATTCTATCTTAGAATTTTAAAAAATTGAAAAGAATGGCAGTAATCGTTGAATTGGATTACATCACATATTAGCACTTGAGACAAAAACATAAATGATTATACTGTGACATACCAATATGTCACTGAATATTGTGCAATATTTATTTTAAATGGCGTAAATTAAAGAGGATAAATTGTGTGAATATGCTAGCATAGCAACGGTAAGCGAGCCGTCGTCAAGGTCAAAATATTCATGGAGTGACAATCGCGGAGACGGCTAGCTAATTCTATATAGAATTCTGGGATTGGCCGAAAAAGCAGTGACTGTCGTGAAGACGGCTAGTTCGTTTTGCAAGAAATTTAGAGATTGGCTAGGTACGAAAGTATATCAAATGTTATCTGCAAATAAACAATCGAATTTATGAACCGAGCTTTCCAGGACTGGAAGAATACGAGAGACATTCATTCTCACTGATGCCGTGCTCATGAACGGATCGTGCTCCAATTAATGTTAGGAGTTTTTTTTCTTTGGGGACTTGTAAGCATCTACTAGGGAATGGATGTTGAGAAAACATCAAAATTGGAACTCTAAGTGTGACAGTGGAACTTAAAATATTTCATGTGAACGAATTGGAAGGACATTGAGGGCTTGGGTGAAGTTGTCAGTGATTGGACTGGAATATTAGCAGCAAATAGTTTATTGATTTGATGAACGGTGATTGAAGTGAGCTTCCGAGAAAAGAAGAGAGAAGATGGCGTCTGGACCTGAGGACGGCGGCGTCCATCTCGGATGAAGATGGCCGAAAAAAGCGCGCGAAGACATAAGGTTGGAACGGTCATGACAAACGTTTGATTTTATATTGGGTAAAGTTAAACAATACCAAAAATTGTTTTAAATAATTTAATAAATTTCCATGTTTTCGTGAAATGAATATATGATTTTTCATTGAGCCAATTCTAGCAATAAAGTAGCAAGATAGATAGATATTTCCTTTTCAGATTCCTCGACCGAGTTTGTTTGAGTAAATAAATTGCAGTTTTCAAAATGGCGCACCAACTGGGGCCGAATTCCGTTTAAATCAGTCAGATTATTTCATTACTTTAAGCACAGTAACAAAGAAAAGACACTATCTGAAAAGAATGAACATTACCTACATACACCCTTATGTAGAAAAATGCACAACATACAAAAGAAAGAAAAGAATTGTGAAATAATTCTCTCAAATAATTCCTATAGTACGTAACAGCTCTTATGTAAATCAAAATGAACTTCCTCAACTTATTTACAATTGCATGAATTTCTATAATCCAGTTAAATTTAAAAAAATCAGTTGTAATATGAATCTAATACCTTTTTCAAAGAAATTCCACAAACATTACGACAGTGAATTAGTGACTCGAATGCATTCTTTGATGAAATAAAAAAGGAGCATCAAGTTAACACTTTCTATGGTCTCGAAAGAATTTGTTAATTCCTAAGAATTCTGTAGCATGAAATTTACAATAACTTTAAAATGTTCAAACATCTGTTTTCAGTTACGACAGTCGTTGAATGAATTACAATTTCTATAGTAGTGACTTTAATCATGTACGCCACCTAAAGTTACTAGAATTCTGTTCACTTTGTTTGCAAATATAGCTTTAGTTAATTTACGTCAGATACGCTAACAAGCGAAAACGGCAGTGCAGTTCACAGCAGAACGTTACAAGTCACCATACCATTGGTTGTTTTAAATCTGCTCGCAATTGTCTGAAATGTAGACGTCCCCCGCAACCAAGGTCAAGCAGTTTAGTGTCCTGGCGAGGCGTCGTTGCCGCAGCGAATAATTCTATCTTGCGCTCCGTCACCTTGCGTAGTAGTGTGGTCACATCGTATATTTCGTTTCACAGAACGAAAATTAGTCCTCTTGCATCAGCGTCACGTAGGAAAGAAAAGTAGGCAAAAAAATTATGTGGAGAAAACTTTACTTGTTAGTCGAACGAAACCATTTTAACATTTAAACGAAACCATTTTAACACCCACATAAACATTATGTTAAACCAGGCAATGGAGTTGTTTCGTTACGTGCATTGTGAATATCGCTGGTTTAGTTGAATTAATATTCGTGCCAGTGAACATGTAACATCTGAAATATTTGATTTCATAGGAATTTTGAAGCCAAACACCACACTCTTCTACTATGGTCTTGAAAGTGGCTTGGTCCTGGTCAACTTTGTATGCATTGCGCGCACCCTGAAGAAAGTGCAGTTCCTGCGGCGAACCAATTTCGCATTTTGCAGAGACGATGATTAACTTCACCATCAACGGGAGGGGGGGCAGAACCCGCGATCAACTTAAGCACAAACCAGCAAGGCGGCGCGCTGTACAATGGCCGACGCGAAGGCGTACGATCTGATTCTTGTTTGCTTCCATCCAATAATATTATTTTTCTCATTCATATTCTTTCTTCATTGCATTATTAGGATGTACGTGAAAATGATTATAATGACACGAGTTACAGACATAATTGTGGAAATCATTGTCTGATTGACAACCGATGAGGAAAAAAGTCGTGATTATTTTCAAGATCACATACTCGTCTACCGCATCACGGGCTACATATTTGAAATCTCCCAGGCAGTGAGCGTCGCCTGACTGGTGGCTCCGAAGGAAAGCTACTTCAACACCTTGCGGCAGCGGCGGCTGGGAGGCAAGGAAGGAAGGGTGGTAGGGGCGGCGTGCGTATGGATGGCCATCCCGAAGACTGCTACTTCGGCGCCCAGCGGCGGTGGCTAGGCGAGAGAGGGGAAAAGGCGGCGTAAGTAATCTTGCTGGTCACCCCTGAGGGCTACTTCCGCGCCCAGCGACTGTGGGCGTGCACAGGGGGGAGGGGTTGAGGCGGCGTAGATCCTGGCTGGTCACCCGGAGGGTTATTCGGCGCCCATGGACTGTGGGGGAGGGGAGAGGGGTTGCGGCGGCGTAGATCGCCTGGCTGGTCAGCCCAGTGTGGGTGTGCGGAGGGGAGAGGGGTTGAGGCGGCGTAGGTCATCTGGCTGACCACCTCGGAGGGCTACTTCGGCGCCCAGCGACTGTGAGGGGGAGAGGTGTTGAAGTGGCGTACGCCACCTGGTTCGCTACCCTGGAGGGCTACTTTGGCGCTCAGCGAGTTTGTGTATGGAGAGGGTTGAGGCGGCGTAGGTCGCCTGGCTGGTCGCTCCGGAGGGCTACTTCGATGCCCTGCAGCGATGGCTAGGTGGATGGGCGAGGCGAAAAGGTGGCGTAGGTCATCTTGCTGGTCACCCCGGAGGGCTACTTCTGCGCCGTGCGGCGGTGGCTAGGTGGAGGGGAAATGGCGTAGGTCACTTTGCTGGCCACGCCGGAGGACTACTTCGACTGTGGCTAGGTGGAGGGGAAAAGGCGGCGTAGGCCATCTGGCTGGTCACCCCGGAAGGCTACTTCGGCACCCTGCGACTGTGGGTGTGTGGAGGGGAGAGGGGTTGAGGTGGCGTACGAAGCCTGGCTGGTCACCCTGGAGGGCTACTTCGACGCCCTGCGGCGGTGAAAGGGAGAGGGGAATGGCGTAGGTCACCTCGCTGGTCACTCCGGAAGGCTACTTCGGCACCCTGCGACTGTGGGTGTGAGGAGGGGAGAGGGGTTGAGGCGGCGTACGTCGCTTGGCTGGTCACCCCAGAGGGCTACTTTGGCGCCCAGCGACTGTGGATATCGAGAGGGGTTGAGGCGGCTTAGGTCGCCTAGCTGGTTACCCCGGAGGGCTACTTCGATGGTGGCTGGGTGGAGGGTAAAAGGCGGCGTAGGTCATTTGGCTGGTCACTCCGTAAGGCTTCTTCGGCGCCCTGCGACAGTGGGTTTGCGGAGGGGAGAGGGGTTGAGGCGGCCTAGGTCGCCTAGCTGGTTACCCCGGAGGGCTACTTCGACGCCCTGCGGCTGTGGGTGATCGAAGTGGGAGAGGTGGCGTTGGTTGATTTTTTCGGCATTGGCAGGGTGGCGGGAACTGGCAGCGTGGTTCGCCTGGCTGGTCACCCCGAAGGCGCGGGGTAGGGACGGCGAGGTCCTCTGGCTGGCTACCCCGAAGGAGAACCATTTCGGTGGTCACTGGGGAGCGGAGGGGTCTGGATAGGGGCGGCGTGGGTCGCCAGGCTGGCTGCCCGGGAGAAAGGCTTGTTCGGCTCCTTGCGGCGGGACTGAGCGAGAGTGTACAGAGATGGGGCGCGGGGCTCCTCCTGGGCTGACAGCTCAGTAGCTTTTATTTTGTAATGACTTATAGCTTTGAATAGAAATTAAGGAGTAATTAAAGATACAAAATTTTTGATCTGATACAACAAGGAATATTGTGTAAACGCCGAAGTACCCTTCCGGGGTTTTTCCTTTTGTAATATTCATCAGGAATGTATTTTTAATTTTTCTGTAATGAATAAATGAAAAAATATGAAAGTTTGATGCACTTATTGGATTCCGAGTGTGACGATTTATTTATTATATGTTTAGAAGAGAAATATAAAATGTCCCTGTAAATATATTTTACGAATATTTCTTCCCCAAGATGTTTCCTTCTTGTTCTTTCAAGAAAAAGTCCTCTTTTAAATCACACTGGGTAAGAAATTCGAAGAGAGAAAGAGAGAGAGAGAAACTCGAATGTGACTTATATTGGAAACAGAAGATTGCGGACTAGGAAGTCTACGAAGTCATTCTACGCTAGCTTCATGTTTAAATCAAAATATGAAACAAATGAACCGAGAAGAGGGAACATCCTTGGTCATTTAGTTTACGTAAAACGTATTAGAAAATTAGTTTATGAAATGTATTACTACGAATGATTTTGAAACTACTATAAAAAAGAATCCCTGGTGAATGGTTGCTTGTATCAAGGGTTAATTATTTTTTGCTTCATGTGAATAGTTTGAGAATGATAATCAGTGCCAGTTCTTCTTCACATCATATATAATACTTTAAGAAGTTGGAAATTATTGTTTTCCTCTTGAACATTTGAAATTTTTTAAAGGAAATTGTTTTTAACCTAACACTGCACACGTGATATCCAAGTATGGTGGTTACCGTGTGTAAATAACTGAAGGCATAGGAAATTGACGGAGATATACATAATTGTTTACTTGTTTATAACATTGTTTCACCAACAATGCACATAGAAAGTCAATTTTCAAGTCAATGCCACCGGAAAACTAATTTTCATTCATGAAATAAAACTAAGAGCAATGTTTTAACATTTTAATTTCAAATAAATACAATAAGTAACACGTTTTAAAACAGGAACAAGAAAGAATAAGTGGTAACTTTACTAAATCTTGATATACGAACAAAACAGTTAACCTCTGAAGGAGTCAAACTGTATATAGTGTAGATAGAACATTTTTTAACATGCACAATGTTTGAGAACATAATCAAATAATATATCTATATATTTATATAATATTTATTCTGTACAGTTGTGAAAAATGTTTAAACAACAATTAATTAAAAATTACATGTATAGAATTCTGTTCATTTTAAGATAAACAGATTATCTATAGCAGAAGTAAAGACTAAGATAAATTTTATTTACTTCATAATTCTGGAAAACTAGAAAATTTATTTGCAAAACCCTGAGATTTAAAATGATACATTTCAAGTCATTTGTGTAACTCTGATGTTTACAAACATGTATTAAGTTACATTAAATCTCTCTTTGTACTAAAAATATAAACATTCTGGCCTTACCAACGCAAACTTGCATTGTGTCTATGCTAAAGCAATTGCATGAATGTTAATCGATCCTGAATACCACAGTCAAAAATCGCAACATGATTAAGTCATGTTTCTTCCCATTACTAGTTTACATGATTAGTTCAAAATAAGGGAATTAACACATTTTTGAGTACACGCAAAACGTACACCCAAAACAACTTCTTGACTATGATTATTTCTTTGGTCGTCAAGTAGGAAAAGTGTACTAGATAAATAAAAACAACAAACAAACAAGAAATTAGTAATTACCTTAAAAATATTATTATGAAATAATTATTAGTTAAAATATACATAATTTAATCATTTTCTCTCAAAGAAAATGTATATAAATACACTTCTCTTTAGTTCATTCCACTGTGGATTAATAAATACATTTACATAATATTTACTAACCCCACCCCTCTATTGCGATTGTCACGAGAGAAGGTCTCCAATGAAGGTGTTTCATTGGCCACCTACGTTGCATGCGAGCACTGCACAAGACAGTGGCCTAGGGAACCATCTCACGCGACAATCGCACGCAACACCAACATAAAACGACTAGCGCCCGGCTTCACTGGGTCTTCCTGTTGCCATCCCCGGCAGCGGCCGACGCACGACCGCGCACGCCTTTGTGCGAACGGAGGTGCGCGTTCAGCCAGTGCACGCGAACGAAGCGGGCTCCGCACACGCTACAGCCAAACGGTTTCTCTCCCGCGGCGTGGGCGTGGCCGCGCTTGTGCATGGCGAGGTAGTTGCGCAGGGCGAAGCGGCGGTCGCACTGGTCGCAAGCGAACGGCTTGCCTCGCAGGTGGGCGTTCATGTGCATGGCAAGGTACCCGCGGGTGGAGAAACGGCGTTGGCACAACTCGCAGTAAAAGGTCTCCTCCCAGTAACGGTGCGACTCCACGTGCGGTCGCAGGGAGTCCATGTCGGGGAACGTCGCCTTGCAGTACGAGCAGCGAAAGGTGCCGTTCGCCTCGTCTGCCTGCATGTGCGACTGGAGGCGCGTCTTGGGAAACGTTAATCTGTGGGCGGTCTCTTTCTCCCCCTCGGTAGCATGCGACTTTTCGCCAATAAACACACGGTCCCCAGTGTCTGGTTGCAAATGCGACTCGAGAGTCGTAGCCATCGGTTTTACCTGGGAGTCTGCGATGCTGGCCGCGGAGTTGCAGCACGCCTGATATTTTCGACTTCCAGAAGCAGAGCGAGCACGCGACTGGCGCTGAATCTTGGATGGAACTTCATTGTCTGCAGCATTATTTAAAATAACAGCTGATTTCGTTGTTTGGATCGAACACGCGCGTACTTTAGTGTCAGCCATTTTGTGAAACTCGCCATTTTGTGAACCACCCGCGCGTCTCTTACGAGTGGCATGTATACCGACTGATTCGGTGTGCAAGTGGAGTGGTGTCTTGCTCGAGGCTTCCCCTTTCTCCTCGCCACTTCCTTCAGCGTGCGATGCCTGGTCTGGGAACGTACGCTTCAAAGTGTCCGTCTCGAGTCGAGCCTTGTCCAGCAGTTTCTCGTGACCCCCTGCGTCAGTAAACGAGCAACTGTCACCTGAGTGTTTCTTGGGTGTGCGTTCCTCTGTAGCGACCTGCTCTAGTTGGTAGTTCCCCAAAGTACGTCTGCGTGACTGAAATCGAGTGTTCATCGATGCTTGGTTGGAAATGGTGCCTGTGGACTGCGGTTTGCGAAAAGCACGTAACTTTTGTACCTGCGACAGGAGTTGCGCTGCGGACGAGGTTTCCACACTGGCCACCAAACCCTCTGAAACCCCTTCGCTTTCAGATTTGCGAGCTCGTTGTTTTTTTCTGGTCTCTGCGCTGCTGGAAAAGGAACTTTGGGATTTGTCGATCGTACATCCTGTGACAGTAGTAAACGCAGGTGAGTGAGCTTGCATCTTCGAGACTTCTTTGGTCTTGGCACCTTTTAAGTTGCCTTTAGCCTGGGATTTCCCTAAGTCTAAGGTAGCTTCTGGTTCGACTCGAACCATGAGACGTGGCCACATGTTTTCGTGGATCTCTGAGATGGTGAAGGTGGCACTGTTGCCCTTGTGTGCTTTGGCAAGTGTGTGTTTTCCAGAGGTGTTGTGGGCATGGGACTGGTCTGGGGTTTTGGTCAGAACTTTGTCACTAGCTTCTACGTTGCTTGAGCGCCCTTTGGCTGCGAGTTTTTGTGACGAGCAACCTTCTGGCTGGAAATGCGACTGGAGTGGCGACTCAGACGAAACATTATTGATGGTCTCCGGGCGGTTAGATGCGCTTCCTAGAGTCTGCGATTTGCGCAGGGCGAGACGTCCATCATTGACTTGTGACTGAAGTTTCAGCTTGGACAAAAGTTCCTTATTGGCCTCGGTGATGGCAGCCGTGGATCCCATAGTACGAGCTTTCTGCATTGTGACGCTGCCAGCATGCGTGTCCTTGTTCGACTGAGTACTCGAAACTATCTCTTCGACATCCTTATTCGGAGCCCTTCTACTAGCGATAGGTTTTCGAAATATGCGGGTTCTAACTACCAACTCTTTTTGCGATTGGAGTTGCTTCTTTTTGGTCGTCGTGCATTTAGTATCGAGCCGTTTTTTCATGTTGCGACCTCCAGCGCCTGATTGTTCGGTCTTGGACGACACTTCGTTAATGGTGTCCGCATTGCAAGCGCTTCCGCACTTAGCATGAGGTTTTCGCGAGGGTCGACCTGCATGCGTCTGTTTCTGCGACTGGGATTGCTTCTTGCCCAATTGTTGGTCGCTGGTCTTCTCGCTTACGTGGGTACGCCGTATTGGAACGCCAGCCTTCTCCAAGATGTGCAACGGAAGTCGTTTGACGGCGAGGATCATTCTTCTGGACCCGATGATGTCGAGAGCGCTTTGGCCGGTAGGTGAGTTTGGCACCGTGTCCTCTGCGACATTCCGCCGCGGTGGGACAAGTGTCTTAGGCGCGATGCAGCCGTCTGTCTCCACTATTTCTGACTCGCCATCGTCGTCCAAGTGCACCGATCGGCTACGCCCTCGCTTGCGTCTTTCGACAGCCGGTGTCGTGCGCGATTGAAGCCTTGCGAACGGCTTGGGCGGCATCCTTCCGGCCGATTCCTTCCTCGCCGTCTCGGTGGTATGCGACGGTCGCACGCTACGAACGACATGCGACCTTTTCATGTGGTACTGCCAGCCTTCGATCTGCCGGTCGGCCATGTGCTCCTTCACGTGCTGCGCGAAGTCGCGACGCCTCAAGATGGACGTGCCGCAGATAGAGCACCGGAAGTGCCACGAACAACAGTGCCTGGCGACGTGCCCTTTTGGGTTCCGCCAGTGGCTTTCGCAGATGCGCTCTTCAATTATACACACCTCGTCCGAATCGTCTGGTTGTTCCTTGCTCAAGGAGTAGGCTCTCCCACGACCGCCTGTGAACAGAGTAGTACAGCACTTATACTTCGGTTTTTATAACAAGGCGCAATGAGAGCCTGTTTTCATGATGGATTGTGGAACGGTTTTTTGCGTCTTTCTCAGTCATGTCGCTAGATGTCGCATGATCGTAACCGTATCAAGCAGTTCTGCAGATCAAGCTATATCTCGCGGTACGACAGACAAAGACGCGAAAGGCCGTGCCATTTTTCATAATCAAGACCTGCCCTTACATAAAACCCGAAGGACAAGGGCAGGGTCGGCGCTAGGTTATTTTGGATACCTAACGTGCCTATCAGATATATCAGATCGAATAATTAGTTTAATACGGTCCTATAGTTTTCAGTGGCCTACGAAAAAATTGTGTCTAGAGCCTACGTCAAGCTTCATCCAGCTCTGACCCCAGGTAAAATAAGATGTTTGCGCTTCCCCACCCATACAAACAATAATTATTGCTTAATAGACCTCGGGCAAACTAAATGGGAATTATTACTTGGGTAGTTTCAGAGATAAAGGGACACTTGTAAAAACAATTTCAAACAGTGTAACGACTATGGAAATAGTCATCTCGTCGTGGTAACAAGTAAATAAAACACGTTTGCCGCACAGTAATAAATGATAAAGCTTTGCAGCGATAACAAATATTAACGAATAAACCCTTCTCTATCGTTTGGTGAAAAACAGCCTTCTAGATGAATTCGTTCAAAAGATTGCACAACGTAACTGAGACTCATAACCAAAGTGACTGCCATTTTAACACATGAAGATAAAGGAAGCATATAACAAAATTGATATTAAAGAGCGTGCATTTCACAATGATGTAGGTATAATTTTGTTTAAAAAACTCTGAATATTTGGAAAATGCGACAATACCATAAATTATGAGTTTTGCTTTGTCTCCACGTAAAGCAAGAATGCGAAAGAGTCATGACTGTTCCAGAGTCATGACTCACGTCCTCAATGACATTGTGAACATACAGCGACCTCCATCGGAACGCTTGCATAATCTGATCATTTGCCCTGAAGAATGGAAACTAGAGTTTTACCCTAGTCGACGGTTCACGGACCGCGTGCGATCCTTCCTTTCCCATCCAATCCTCAGGCCGTGGTTCAGGCATGGACAACATACTAACGACCCGCGTGCCGGAGCCGGCATGCGTAATAAGTTTATGTTGACCGCGATTAGGCTTTTAACTCTCTCTGCACAACGCACTGTGGGAATAAGTGGTTCCTATAAATCGTTTTAAATGAACTTCGATATCTAACCATTGTACAACAATGAAAGTTAATATCTCAGCAACTTAGAAGCCAAAGCATCTTCGATTATCGGAAATCGAGATATTTAAGGAGCATTGTAACAAGTACTAACTACATTGAATAACTGAAAACGCGTCCAGGGTGTTTGTAAAACGAAATGATCGTTTTATTTGTGATATAATCCTTTCTTCAAGCTCATTCTATTAATTAAATATTGTTTCGACTAACTGCGATAGTTCAGATATTTATACAGCATGTAATTATATTTTTCTTAAAACAATACTCTATATTAAACTAATTTTGTACATTTTTGTCACTATGGATGACTTCTAGAAAATGAAAAATTGATCTTAAATGACATTTATTTAATGATGACTGGAAGGGGAAATATTTTTTTACCATATACAGTAATAAGGCGTAGTATCTTATTTGCAATTCGATTGTAGAATACACCTCGCGAAGAAATTTTGAAACGAAACATGCAAGTTACGTACAAAATTGAAATGAAGAAAGCCGAAAAATAAAATTATCCGCAGATCTGGTAATGAAATAGGCCAGACGGCAAAATGTATTTACACAGCAAAAATCAATTACAAAATCTGCTACTGAAACAAGTTTTTTGGAAGCAAAACGGACGGAAGCAAGACGGAATGTGGAAAAACTTCTGCCAAAGAAGAACTCGTAAAAACGTGCATGTTGGATGTTTGTGATGTAATGTGTTCAGAAGCTAAACAAAAGATTGAAAATATAAGCCTATCTCGATAAACTATTGTCCGAAGAATAGAAGATATGAATGCTAATGACAAGTAACTGAATCATTTAGAATCAGTACATTTACATGTAATAGTTCTTGACGGCCCGTTTTTATGCAACATCTCTTAACGAAAGTTGCGATGTAAAGGATATTGCTTAGTTATTAACTTTTACGGCTATCACTGAAGATTTTCAAATTTGGGAAGAAGTTTTATCAATTGTTCTTTTGTATTTTTTGTAAATTTGTACTAAATTACTTACATTTATTCATAAACGAATTAATTTACAACAGATTT